>JPKE01001853.1:0-34330 GCA_000750995.1 Pseudogymnoascus sp. VKM F-4520 (FW-2644) | reverse complement strand
GAGGAAGGGGGGGGAGACGAACATGCCACACGAAGGGGAAGTTTTTGTAGTTGGCGAGCACGACGGCTAGGGCGAGGATGCGGGAGTAGCTCCCTGGCCCGGTGAGGAAGCTCGCAACGAAGGGTTTACTCTTCCATGCGCCGACGGAGAGGGCGGCTGCCAGGACGGCGGTGATGCTCCTCAGCGGGAGTCGGGAGGCTGACATTCTGCGCGGTGGTTGGCGCGAGGCGGCCGATGACGAGGGTGGTGAGCGCGCTGGCGATGGCGGTGACGAGGACATATATCCAGAGGGGCAGATGGCGGAGGGCACAGAGGAGGGTTGTGCTGCAGATTGGCATGCGAGGGTGCTGACTGGGGGGGTGATATGGGTGTGCGGCGGTCGTATGGATATTTTTGTGTCAGCCCAGTCGGGTACCTCGGGCTTTACGCGGTCGGGGGTTACAATGTACAAGGGTATGGATATTCACATGCGGATTCCGGAGTCGCGTCGGAGCGATTGTTTCGCCGATGCAAGCGCGTTTCTGTTGGGATAGTCGAGGATGATAACTATTAGAAACTAAATTCAACAGTTTATGGTTGGTTTATGAGCAGAAATATATCTTAATTTTGGATGAGGGGTAGGATTGGGTGATTGTAGCCAACAAGGGATCTCGGACGAAAGGATCCAGTCGAGGTGCCAAACATCAAACAGTAAGACATCTCTTATCTAGCTCGAGATCTGACATATCTTTCAACCTCTATGGCAAATAAATATTTGTGTATAATTTCTAGCTCTCATCTGTTCCATCTCACCGACTCCAAACCTCCCGTAAAGGACGTACATTTACTCCAAAACACAAGCCACGTCCTGCTCTTCAACCAATGCCGTTCTCACATCGCAGCTCTCAACAGCTCACGCCGCGCGCCGAGCAGTCGTGCTCATCAACGTAACCTTCTTCCCCTTCTTCTTCTTCCCTCCTCCTCCCCCTCCCCCTCCATTCCCAGGCTTAGCCGCGCCTCCACTCCCCTCACCAACCTCGTCTGCCAGGCTCGCCGCCTCAACCTGCCGTATCATCGCCTCATTCTCTTCATGCAGCTCCTTCTCCCAGTCCTGCAGCCATCCATCATTGCCACTCTCCTCACGTGGCGCTTCGTTCCCATCCGTAGGCGCTAACACCGTAGTTCCCCATACCGTGCGCTTCTGGCTCGGACTCGTTCCCGGCGAATGATTCGCCAGGCTCTCGAACCCCGGGCGGTGATGCGTCGCATACGGCGGGCTATTCCCAGCCGCGCCGCCCTCATTCGCCTGATTTACAAGCGGGAGGAAATCCGCGGCGCCGAACCGCTCCTCCGCAACGGGCGTGGCGAATTCCTGGCGCTTCTTCCTTACGTTCGCCCAGCGCTCTTCGTCCTCGAGCTTCTCGGCTCGGACGCGCGCTTTCTCCTCCCGATTCTCTTTCTCGCGGTTCTTCTCGCGGCGACGCGAGATGTCCTGGGCGAAGTTGACAAGGACGGAGTCGGGTACTACGTCGGTCCAGTTGCATTCTAGGAAGGAAACTTCGCAGCCGTATGGGAGGTGGGCAAGGTATTTTGTTCGTTTGCGTAGTTCGTCATCGATGATGTGGCCCGTGGAGACGTGCTCGACGCGGGGAAGGAGAGTTGATGGGAAGGAGGAGAAATCGCCGAAGGCGGCTTTGAGGATGCGGATGTCGAGTGGTGCGAGATAATAATGTTGTAGTGCCTGGTAGAAGTAATACGGTGCATGGGGTTGTGCTGGTTGATTATGGGCTGGAACGCTGTGAGCTGGAGCATCGTGAACTGAACTGTTGTGCGCGACTGCCGACTCATTCAACGAGAGGTGATTGAAAGCATCAGCTACGGGGTTAAGTCGATGCTGGTCGGCATGATTTGATGATTTTGATGGTGCTTCCTCCGTAGCATCCCCAGAAGAGGTGGAAGCAGGAGCAGCTTCACCATCATGAAGTTTGACCCATGTCGTTGCCGATTTCTCATCCTCGGTTTTTGGGTCCTGGGTCTCATGGGTCCCATGCTCCTTTGCGTGCCTGGCCGGCTGCTTCGATATAGTTGGAGCATTTCCCATTCCCCCAATGTGTTCTTTCGCCTCGATCACGCTCCTGACAGCCTTCTTGGCCCAAGTTGTTTCGTCGCCAAACATCAGCTCATCTTCCTTCTCTTGCCGTTTCAAGTCCTCAATCTCCTGATCAAATTGCTCAGTCATATATTCCTCGGTGCCTTTCATAACACGTGAATAATCCGTGACTTCAGCTGCAAAGTACCACGGGATATCGTCAAGTCTCCCCATGGATTCTGCCTCGTCCCGCGGCAGGGTCAAGGTGCTACCCGGTTGACGCATAACCAATCGAAGGATGACATCCTCTCCCTCCTTCGGCGCCGGGTTTTCCTGGCCCATAAACCACCTTACTGGTCTAGTATCTGACATATATATGGAGTCCCAACAGAGAGGACATTTCTTCCACCTGGTCTTCTTCTCTGGAACTTCATCGTCAGTAGAATGCATATATCGAATCAAACATGGTAAACAGAATATATGGCCACATTTCGCCATCCGAGGCGCCACAGGATGTGATAGGCATATCGGACAAGATGATAGCTGGGATTCTGCGGACACAAGGATCTGTAGCACGCTGTTCCAGTCGAGGGGTGCATCAGCGTCAGCAGCTTGTGCGCGGTAGTCACCGGATGGATGGACGATAAAGCGGTAGTTGGCATGGATATATCTGCGCCTAGAGTCAGTTTTTCCTATGATACTGGCAACAACAGGGTTGCATACCTGGCTTTGTCAGAAGCATGATAGCCAGATCCCAACCCCGACCTTGTGTATCCAGAATCCCTAGCACTAGATCTCGGATACAGATGAGCGTTTGGTCGGGGCGGTAGCGCAAAGTTCATCAGATGCGTGATGGAGGTCTGGCCTCGTCGGCTGGTTGAGTTCCTCATTGCAGACTGGGTCCGTTAGACGGGGCCTTCTATCCATTCCATAGTACAACTCACATTTTCAGCATAAGAATCATCCCCAAGCAGTCCCCCTGGTCGTCTATGCTTTTTGTGGTTCTTCTTCGAAGACTGGTTGTTTCGAGGAGTACCGTGGGCCGTGTTCGAGTGGGTGCTGCTGGAGCGTCTGGTACTGGACTCGAAACTAGGGGACGATGGGCCCGTTTGTTGCTGTTGGGGGGTGGGCGACTGTGCGGAGGAATGATTGAGTTTTCCTCCAAGTGACGCGCCAGGTTGCGTGGAATTCATTATCGTTGCCAGTGCATAGGAGCGGACAGGCACAGTTTCTCTTGAGGGAGGAGTGGTTTGTCTTGAGCGAAGATCTCCAGCGGAAGGGCAGGAAGGCACAGCTTGTCTCTAGCGGAAGATCACAGCCTCTCTTGAGTAGTTTCTTTATGTAGCTGCGATATTGGCTTGGAAGGTAGAGAGTAAAGCGTGGCTATCGGAGAAGCAAGAGAGTGGCGGTCTCCAATGTCAACAAGACTCGGGTGTTCCAGAACCTGCACTACTCAGTGAATGCAGGTCTATCGAGTAAATGAAGCTGCAGTGTCCGTCTCAGTCGCTCTCAGTCCTGTCCCTTCCGTATTCCCTTGGTCCCTATATCCCTCGGTGGTTTGTGTTCTGTTGATATGGACAGGACCCCAGAGGGCGCTGGTTGCTGTGTCGAGTCACCGTCAGCGGGGCAGATGTCGGGACGGCGAGCAATCCGACGCCTGTTTATCTCCAGTGAGCAGCAGGTGATCCGTGTGGAACAAACACCCAATAAATTCGAATAAATTCAGTTAAATTTAGTTAAATTGCTACATAAAATTCTATATTATCTACAGCATTAGCACAAACAATCATTCTATTCTATATTCAATCTTCATAAACTTATATGGACTGCAGCTATTAACCTTCTTCGCATCCCCGTGACTTCAAGCCCAGCTAGTTATTCCTACAATCGATGACGGCGTCGGGCAAAAAATGCTTAGTCATGTCGGGCTAGAGAAGCGCAGAGCAGCCCAGCCAGCCTTTCTACGGTGGCCGAATCATCCAATAAAGGAACAATCATAGTGTAGTGGTAGAGTACATTGATTCGGGCTGAACTAAGAAATAATCCCAGCTTCACGTTGACGACAACTTCATCACCCAACTTATCGCCAAACAACACGCCCACATCGAGGAGACTGCCAACATACTTTGCTGTCTCTCTTTGTTCAAATATTATCTGCGCTTTCACTTCACAGCAAGATAATTAACGGCTGAGTCGTTGCCAGTTCCTCAAAGTTCCCACCCCCAAAACCCACTACGATCTTCTAGTCGCGCCTATTGCTCGCGCGCCTGGAAATCGACCAAACATCCAGGCCGCCTCGACAGTCCGAGACGGTTTGGAAGAATCCTCCCACGCCGGCATGATGAACAGTCGTCATCTGCCGGCAGGGCAGGGGATGCATCATGACAATAGACGCCGACAATACAACCAGCACGGCCAGCACAACCAGCAGCACTATCAACAACATCCGCAGCCGCCTCAGCAAATGTACAATGCATACTACAATCAACCCTACTATCCACAACAGCCTCCGCCACCGCAGTACTACAACACTGGCATGCCTCCGAACCAGTACAACCCATACGCAGTATATAGAGGGTCGCCGTCCATGCCTTACCAACAATACCAGGTCCCACCTGTCGTGTCGACACCCTCATATCCGCACCCCCTTCAGCCGCCTGCGGTAGTTACAACACCATACCAGCCTCATGTACCTACAACACCTTCATCCACGCGTTCCTCATATATAGCTCCCGCGACAATCCCAGCTCCAGCTGCGCCTCCGCCAGTAGCTGAAGCTGTCGCTCCTACTCAACTGCCTGCGCAACTCCCTCCAGCTTTTATTCCGCAACTCGCTGCACCTCTGACTCCGCCCGTCCAAGAAGCTCCTCAGTTCCCTGCAGAAACACCAGAAGAGGAGACATCAGAGACTCGGATCCCATACTGGCCACAAGTAAGTAATTCAGATCTGACTCACAAGACACGTTCTGACTTTAATAGCTCCCGTGGTTCTCGAGGCCCGACCTGCCATGGCCAGCCAAGTCAGCGAAACAAAAGAAACGAAAGGCTGCGCCCCGGCAATCAACGTCGTTGGCTGAGAAAAATGATGTCCAACAATCCGGCCAAGGTGACTCGACGGTTTTAAACACCGTTGACGCTACTGAAGCTTCGGTGCCTCGCCCCGAGACTCCATCCACAACACAAGCTCCCTCTGAGCACGCTCCATCGACAAATCCCACAACACCATCTTCTGCCCAGGCAACGCTGCAACCGGTGGTTAGCTCTGCAAAATCCGCTCATCGCAACGTGCCTCCTCCAATCATGCCCGCACTCCCAAAAGTTCGGGCAAAACAATCACCAATTGCTACCGAGGCTAAGTCGGCTTCGCCCAAGGCGCCATCATCAGAGGCAAAACCAGAGTCAGACGCAGTTGCCAATGGACCAGACGGCGAGGCACCGCAAGCCAATGCTGAGGATGCCACGGCTGAGCCAGCTCCAGCACCATCGGGACCGAAATCCTGGGCCAACCTTTTCAAGGGCCCTACCCAAACCGCACGCCTTGATACTGGCGTGGCAGGTTCTTCTACAACTGCTGCAGGCTTTGCGAAGTCGAACAACGAGTCGTTGGCTGACGCCCTCGTTTCTTTCAATGCCAATATTCACAGCGGCAAAATCTCCTTCCTCGAGCCGAGAGGCCTTGTTAATACCGGCAATATGTGTTATATGAACTCTGTAAGTATTGTCTACTGTGCACAAATCATTCCCCTCTAACGGCTGCCAGGTACTTCAAGTTTTAGTCTTCTGTGTACCATTTTACGAGCTTCTTGATCAAGTTGGCAAACGGGCCGCGCATAGTTTTAAAAGCGATACCCCATTAATCGACGCTATGTAAGTTTCCATTCCCACACTCATTGAGCAGTGTCTAACATTCCACAGGATTATGTTCATGCGCGAATTCCCTATTATCGATTCAGCTATGTCTGTGGAAAAACTTAGAATGAGGTTGAAAGATAATGAGTTGGAAAAGTATGGGGATGCATTTACACCGGATTTTGTTTATGAGGTTATCAGGACCTTACCACGATTTGCATCAATGAGGGTATGTCCACCTTTCCATGAACACGTACTTCC
This sequence comes from Pseudogymnoascus sp. VKM F-4520 (FW-2644), assembly GCA_000750995.1. Lineage (NCBI taxonomy): Eukaryota > Fungi > Ascomycota > Leotiomycetes > Thelebolales > Thelebolaceae > Pseudogymnoascus > Pseudogymnoascus sp. VKM F-4520 (FW-2644). The sequence goes on along the minus strand of JPKE01001853.1, from coordinate 28,152 downwards.
CTGACTAACTCTGTTACAGCGCGGGCATCAGCAAGACGCAGAGGAGTTTTTGGGATTTTTGCTTGAAGGACTTCACGATGAATGTGTGCAGGTTATGCAGTCTACCAGTTCCGTTGATGCTTTAGCAAACGGCACACCAAACGTGCCTTCATCGCCTGCTGTGAGCCAGTCCGGCTCGGTTGCTGGAGAAGGCGCAAATGGATGGCTAGAGGTTGGCCCAAAGCAAAAGGCGGCTATCACAAGATCCTCCGGCACAAGACTGGACTCGCCAATTACCAAGATATTCGGCGGCACCCTTCGCTCGGTGCTCCGTGTTCCCGGTCTTAAGGACTCCGTAACGATGGAGCCATACCAACCCCTCCAGCTTGATATCCACCTGCCATCTGTCCACAACATCATCGACGCCTTGAAGGGCCTAACGAAGCCAGAGACAATTACCGGCGATTTCAAGTCGCCCCGCGGCTCCAACGTCACCGCCACAAAGCAAGTCTCCATCGAAACCCTCCCGCCAATGCTCATCCTGCACCTCAAGCGCTTCCAGTACGACAACAGCGGCGGCACGCAGAAGATCTGGAAGAAGGTGGGCTACCCCCTCGAGCTCGAGATTCCCAAGGAGGTCTTCGCGCGTCAGAAGCAGGGCGGCATCCTCAACCACAGTGGCCTGCCCCGCTACCGCCTGACTGCCGTCGTGTACCACCACGGCAAGAACGCGAGCGGCGGCCACTACACGGTGGATGTGCGGCGCCAGGATGGGCGCGAGTGGGTGCGTCTCGACGATACGGTGATCCGTCGCGTCAAGTCGGAGGATGTGGCTGAGGGCGGCAGCGAGGAGGACCCCAAGGTTCTTGCGGCGGCGCTGGAGGCGCACAAAAGGGATACGATCCCTACGGCGAACATCTTTGCGGGGATGAAGATGGACGATGAGGATGGGGAGGCGAGCGAGTGGAAGCAGGTTAATGGTGAGAAGGTGAACGGGGCGGGGAAGAAGTGGGCGAGTGTTGCGAATGGGGTTGCGGCACCGGCGGGGAAGAAGGCGGCGACGGAGAAGTTTGGGGTGAAGGATAATAAGGTGGCGTATCTGTTGTTCTACCAGAAGATCGAATGAGAGAGCTAGCATGGTTTGGTGAGCGAAAGCAGTGGTTTGGGAGCGGGTGCGAGTGGGAGCGAGAGAGGATGCGAGTGGGAGAGGATGCGAGGATTTGGCGGATGAGAGTATTGGATGTACTGTAAGCGGAGGCAACGAGAGGTGCCTCGTTTGGGAGTGGTGGAGTGGTGCAGGTGGAGGGGAGAGGCGAAGTCGCGCGTGTGGTGGTGGGTGGGCGGCTTCAATGTATAATACTATATTGGTGTTAGTCGTGTCGAAAGTGTTCGGCATAATCAAAGATCAAGCGTCCGCGCGAATACTACCAGGTCCATCCGCGTCAAGCAGCGTGATAATGTGAAGACGGGTATACAGGTTTAAACTGATTTTGAGAGTCTTACCTACAGACGTACAAAATGAGAAGTTCCTAGCATCCATACCCCTAATTACAATCCACCGAAATTAACATCGACAAAATATAGCCTGAATACCCATCATGAGGCTCCCATCCCTAACCTCCAAACTCCAAAACCATCAGAGGCCTCAAAACATGCACCCCCTCAGACAATGCATCACCCGCACTCCCTAACCCACGGCGACTACGTCCACCTCTCCCTCCGCACATGCAGCCTCCTCCTCACTGCCACCGCGCTCAGCATCCTAATACACATCCTCCTCTCCTTCCAGCGCACCTTCAGCCTCAGTATCAGCGCCGTGGGTGCTTTCCCTCCACCCCCCCGCTCCCCAATCCTCCAAAAGCGCGGAGTCGCTAACACCCCCAACCCCAGGCGTCCTACGCCCTCTCCCTCCACTTATCCGTGCTCCTCCTCTTCTCATCACGCCACCGCCCCTTACTACACCAAGTGATAAAATGGCTATGGTTCCTCGAGCTAGGCGGCGTCATCCTCCTCGCCATCAGCTTTGCGGAGCTGACACTCGCGGATTTCGGGAGGGAGGCGGGATCGGATGGCGTACATGGGTATGTGTACCGTGATGCGGAGGATCTGGGGTGGAGGGTGAGGGGGGCGTGGGTGCTGCTTGGGGTTATGTGGGTGGGCTCCTTTCCTTGCCTTGGCTGGGTCTGGGTGGGATGGAAGGGGTGGAGTGGGCTTACTTTGGAGTAGGGTTGCGCATTTTGGGTTTATGGTTTTGGGATGTGTGGATGCGTTAATGGAGAAGAGGAGGGGGCGGTTTGGGTAGCGGCTGCTTCCAAGGGCGGTAGGGAGCGGGCCGCAGGGAAGGGGGGGTGGGGAGTTTAATCTCGAATTGTCCATTGGTTGTTGTCCATTGGTGGTTGTCTAAATAACCTCTACGGTGCTAGGAACTATGCGGCTTTCCATTCCGCATAACATCACGGGCAGACACAAGGCGGCAGACAGCACAACGTAAACATATACACACATCACAGCACGGCACGGTTCGAACATTAAAGCCCCTCCATTCTCCCACCCCAATTCTCTATCCCATCCCCCCTCACTCCCTCATAAACCAACCCCCCTTTAATCACGCAACACGCAAAAACTGGAGATAATCCAAAAACAAAAACCAACAATACAACAAAAAAAAGTATACCCGGATAGACACAGGACACAAACAAGAGCCATCGAGGCTTCCCCAGTAGGCCACATCATTCATATACACATTCCACCCCAAAAACCTGACTCCGAAACGCCCCGCGCCGGCCCGGCCCCTACGGAAAAGTAGGTATGTGTAGTTGTGGTATAGGAAGACGACAGGGCGGGGAGGCGCGGTACCGCGACACAGCCGCACGAAGAGAACCGCGGGACAACAGTGGAAACAGCGGAAATCCAAACAGAGGCGCATAAACAGAACAAGAGTATTTTCATCAATCGACCTTCAAAGAGGTCTCGCCGGCGCGAACAAACAGACAGACTTGCGGATAGGCAGATGTCTACTTTCGGATAATAGCCTCATAAACCGTCGCCAAAGCGCCCACAGCGCAGCCGCCAACGATGCCCTCCCATCCCCCGGCCGCCGCAGAGCGAATGCGTGCGACGGACTCGAGATCAACTAGTCCCCAGAAGGTGGCGCCGCCGGAGAAGACAGCGTAGGTGATAATCGCCTTGGCAACGTTGAAAGTGAGTGGGTCGAATTGGTACTCGAACCTTTGCGCGCCGCGAGAGCGGGGACGGGCAGTGAGGTTGAAGAAGTACGCGAATGCCAACGGGACGACGAGGGCAGTTGCGAGCCAGAGGGTGAAAGGCTGCCAGAAGCTCGAGGTGAGGAGGAGGAACAAGTCCGGTAGCGCGACTGGGTACTGCTTGGTGTTCAGGATCGGCAGGGAGGGGATGGAGAACGCGTAGCGGTCTGGCAGGATCTCGGAGCGGAGGTTCGCGGCTTCGAAGAAGAGGATTATCGTCTCGATGCTAAGCAGGCTCGAGAGCGAGGCGCGCGCGGACTCGACAGCTTCGGTGGCGCCCGTGGAGGAGGCAATCTCAGTGACATGGGCAACCAGGGCTGCGCTGCGGCGCTCGAGGACGTCGGCGACGACGGAGGGGGAGGGGGGAAGGGGGACGGATTGCGCGAGGGAGAGGGCGCGCGCGGGGGTGCGGGTTAAAGCTGAGCGGGCGCGGGTGGTTGCGGGCTCGGCATCGGAGTCGTCACTGTGAGGGGGAATGTCAGCCTTGTTTATCGCGGCCGATGGTTTAGAGGGGTGTGACGCGTCGGGGAGGGGGTTCTTACACCGAGTTTGTGAGTTCGTCAGCGGCCTTTATGGTGCGTCGCCTGGTAACTTTGGCGACTTTCTCCACGTCTGCTGAGACTTGCTCCCTCTTGACGGGGGAGAGCTCGTTCGTCGTCGAGCGGCGTTTGTAGAAGGGCGCGACGCGCGCGTCTGTGGACAACTCCGGGTGCTGGATTAGAAACGAATCGATCAAGATCTCGAGCTCCGCCTTCTTCTGGCCGTTCGGGCTGGTGGTTCGCGTTAGTATATTCTCTATAGTAGTTATATTATAAATATATTTTGCGCGCGCGCGACGGTGCCGGCGCGGCGGGGGGGTGCGCACCTCAGGTCTAGGTCGGATGCGAGCTCCTCGAGCTGCGCCTTGCGCATTTTCTGGAGGAAGCTGGACGAGGACATGGTTGCGACGCGGATGCTTGTGGTCGCGGAGCTGGGGCGATTGCGATGCTAGTATCGGCGACTGTTTTTTATGGAGTTGGTGGTTGTGAGAGGTACGTGCGGGTTGCAATAGTACGATGGGTATGTGTGTTGTTGATAAATGCGGATGGCTGGGATGTGCCGATTGTTGTCATAACAATGGCGTTTTAGCGCCGGATTGCAACGGTGAGGAAGCCACGTGACTCTGACGTATGTTGAGGATTGGAGGAAGGCGCGATCGGGGATGAAATTATTCTTCAGTTGAATTTGTAATTAATCCTTTTGCTTAATTCTATGCTGGGGTTGTAATGCAGTAATCAGGCTTTTGTTTGAATTCCATTGTTGTGCTCCATTGTCGGGAATTTAATTGTTCCTTCATTATTTTTCTTATTTCTCAAACAATAAATTAATTCCACACGCATGTTCCAAAAAGTTCGAACATAGTGTTTTAATATTCATAATTTATTTCTCTCATTCATCATTTACGTATAAGGCAATTTACGCCTATGCTATACCAACTTCCACCATCACATATAAAAAGAACCCCACGTAGTCCACCAACTAGCTTACTCAATATACCGAATAAACCGCTCCTCCCCCTTCTTCACCAGCCTTGCCGGGATATAAGTCGGTCCCATAATCAACTTCAACGTGATCATCGACGTCGCCGTCCTAATGACCTCTTTCGCCTTCTTCACCGCCTTCGCATACACCTCCAGCTTCTCAGGCACGCTCATCTTGGCAACCTCCTCATCGCTCGCCCACTCGTCAACCGCAAGCTCGATGGAGTACTTCTGGAAGATGACAGCTAGCACGGCAATCAACTCAACCTGCGCTAGGCGGCGCCCGAGACACGACCGTGGCCCGTCGGAGAAGGGCAGGAAAGCGCCGCGCGGGGGGCGAAAGAGCTGCGCAGACGACGATTTGCCCGTGAAGCCTCCAAAGTCCTCCTCTTCCGAGTCCTCTTCAACCTGGTTTGCCGCGTCCTCTTTGAGCCATCTCTCCGGGATGAAATCGTCTAGGTCGTCCGACTTGCCGCTTACCTTTGACACGCCCTTGCTAGGCCAGTATTTGGGGTTGCGCTGGGCGCCGACGACGTTGAAGTTGATATAGAGATTCTTCGGCAACGTGTGTTTCTGCCCATCAACCACAATCGTCTGTTCCTGATTGGCAGTGACCGATTTCGGGATATTGGTGACCGGCGGCATCAGGCGCAGCATCTCGCTCATGACGGCGCCCACCATTCCGCCGAGCAGGTTATTGACGCTGTAAGCGTAGTCCCACGTCTTCGGGTCAGAGTCGCCGAAGATGGTGCAAACTTCCTTCTGGAGATTGCGCTGCGCGCTCGGGTTCATGGCGAGTTCCATTAGAGAGAAGTGGATGGTGTTGGCTGTGGTCTCGTGGCCGGCGATGAGCATGACGAAGGAGTTGCCGATGATGTTCTCGTCGGTGAGGACTGGCTTGCCCTGGTTCGATTCCAATTGGCCGGGCGACTTCTTTTGGTCGGGTCGGCCTCCGTCAGTCGCGCTCTTGACCAATGCGCCCATGATATCCATGCCCAGCGACTTCTCTCCCGCGAGCTCAGCTTCCACTTTCTTCTGGAGGAGTTCCTCCATGTACAGCTTCCAGTTCTTGTATGCTTCCCAAGCCCGCTTCGCCCTCTTCAATGGCGCAATTTCTACGGCTGTCAGTTTCAACCACTCCGATGGACGTGGGGCACTTACTCAAAAGCCATTTCGGCGTCAACATTAGAACGAATATGTCATCCAGAACAGTAACCAGCGCCTTCTCAAAGCTCATCGTATGCCCCCCCACAGGCTTATCACCCATATGGATTAGCCCCGAGTCCTTATCTTCGCTGTTGGGCACATCGCCCGGCCACAGCAACCTGACACCAAATCCCATAGCGCTAATAATGTGCAACGCCACACGCATACAATCAGCTGGAATATCATTCAGCGTGCGACTACTCTTATCGCTGCCATCCATCCACTTCCTGATCATGCCCTGCGCCTGCGCCACCGACTCTGTGAAGACAAGCGAGTTGTTCTTCTCGTTGAACCCCGGCGCCGTGGCCTTGCGGTGCATGCGCCACTCCGGGCCCTCGGTGGTGACGACGTTGCGGCCATAGATGTCGAGGACCTTGTAGTCCTTGATGGGCTTGGGGAAGGCGACCTGGCGCGAGGTAATCTGGTGGATGACGCTGGCGTCGGCGGTCCACATCATGTTTTTGACGGGCGAAACAGTGATGAACGTGTCTGTGCCCAGCTCGCGATGGGCCTCATACAGCTCATTCCATGACCAGTCTGGGGAAAGGAATCTACGCCGGAAGTCAGCTACCGAGGGCGTTTCCTATAACGTGGGTAGTAGTATACATGGACCAGCTCTTGTGCCAGCTGTCCGGCAACGTCTTGTTCATCAGATCTAACCATAATTTACCGCTGATTATCCAAAACAGCGTGATAGGGAAGACCGCTGGACCGGTTGTCAGCATGGCTCATTGGGGGACGAAGGGAGCAGACATACGCTGGATGACATAAGGCAGACCAGTGCTCTTTGCATCCTTCAGATTACGGCGGAAGCATGTGAATTTTGTGAAAGCCCAATATAGGGGCAGCGCAGCCAGCACCATCACAAGGAGGGAGACCATGGCGGCGTTCTTCGGCGACACAGCCGTTTGTTCAGTCTGGCTGGTCTGGAAGCGCGGGTCCTGGCGGGACCAGGGAGCTTTAGTTGTAGTCGCTCGGGAAGTGGGGCACGCCGTTCGTTCTCTGAGCGCGGATCAAAGTAAATTCCCCGAGATGCTTGGGGGGGATTTGTGCGGGGGAGGGAGGCAGAAGGGAAGGGAGAGGGAAAGGGAAAGGGGATGATAGATGGTTAAGATGAAGATGAAACCGCTGCGTCCACTATGGATCGAGGAATTGGAAATGTGAGCTTGGACGTGGCATAATGACGGGGGGATATCTCTCCATTGATAAAGTATAGCTAGCCACGGGGTCAGGGTGGGAGGTAGGGTAGTAGACAGGGTGGGGGGAAAGTCAGTCAAGGTGCGTCTCGCACTAGAGTTGAGTTTCTCACACACACGCCGGCAAGAAAAGGTTCCGAAGCAATTTTTGGTGGAAGCGAGGTCTCATTGTGGGTTGTAGGCCGTAAACGAAGTACGGGGAGAACGGAGCAAGTCATGGGTACCATGAAACGTGTCGATCTGAACGTGGTTTTGGCTGCTCTGCATGTACCTGGTACCTATGATAGCTGTTTTAACAAGGAGGGTCGTTGACTTGTAGAGCAGAAGAACAATGAGTAAGGTACTACACGTATGCAGCATCCCTACCTCAGCTCGAGCATGTTCTCCAAATTCCCCAACGGGTTCTTTCCCTGCCAGTCCTTCCCTAGTATAGGACAGTCTTTCCCTAGTAGAGTATCAGTTTCTTCCCTACAAGCTCGATATAACGAGCTTGGTGTACAGTAGAGCACAGTAGTGTGGCTGTTCGGACGCCGAGCTTCCACACAATTCTAGTCCTATACGAGATACGACCGGTGATGCCGTTGCAATATTATAACAGTACTGCGTATGTGCCGTGCTCGTACTAGTACTCGTCTATAGAACGGCACTCACCGAGCTTTCGTACGGAAAATACAGTCCATAGTAGTCCATACAGTTCACTAATCTGTTCCGCTTTTGCTCATGCCCATCAGCGTGGTTCTCGGAACATCCTTCCTCGGTCAAAATATTCCCAGGTAACATTTTAAGCCACGTGCTAGCAGGGTGGCTGAAACCAGTTATGGTATCACGTCAGAACGTCAAAGATTCTGTAAACATGGTTAGTCAGCTGCTGAAGATTGTGGCACAGAAGGCGTTGGAGCTGTCAACGAGGGTAACACTTGTGTAATTAGATTTGTAGAATCAAGATCGATCTATGATATATACAACTCAAAGCGTAACTAATAACTTGTGGCACAATCAGCATAGGTAACGTCGACATAGACTTAAATCCTTTCATGTAAGGGCAAGTTGCCAATAATCTTCAGCGGCTTATGCCAAGACACACACAAGACACACATTTGGCCTGGTATATAAGGCGACAATATTGGATGCACGTGACTGTAGTAAAATGTTGGTCACATGACGTATACCATCGCTTGACCCGATCTCGTTAGACCAAATATTAGCTAATCCCACACAAATCTGTAATTCGCGATATTCCTCGTCGAAATTGCTCTCAGCGACGGCACGATACTCAGCAACTTCACGACAACCTTGAAATCGCCAAGATGGTACGTGATATCTTCGCCCTGCTCATACCGGTGTATCTCTTTTCTGGATGCTCTGTCCGACGGCTTTAATGGCTTCGATACGCATGTTGCGCGGGACGAGAATACTGAGGGCTCGAGACGAATTGACTCGGATGAATCGACACGACGCCCACGGATGGCAGACGGCTTGCGAAACACGACAACGAAACGAGGACACTGCGATTCCTTCACCAGACTCTCGTTCCCTCCATCTCCGAAGCCCTCGAGCCACGACGACTACGAGCATCTAGAGCACGAGATACACGAGCGAGAAAACCCCGCCGACCACAAACTAACATTCTCTCCCAGGTCAACATCCCAAAGACCAGACGCACCTACTGCAAGGGTAAGGAGTGCAAGAAGCACACCCAGCACAAGGTTACCCAATACAAGGCAGGAAAGGTAATTCACGACCCCTCCATCCCACACCCGCGGCGAAAACCACCCACCACTAACACCCCATCTCTCAGGCCTCGCTCTTCGCACAGGGAAAGCGTCGTTACGACAGGAAGCAGTCCGGTTACGGAGGACAGACCAAGCCCGTTTTCCACAAGAAGGCCAAGACCACCAAGAAGGTTGTGCTTCGTCTCGAGTGCACGAGCTGCAAGACCAAGGCGCAATTGTCGTTGAAGCGCTGCAAGCACTTCGAGCTGGGGTACGCTCCCCTCCCCCCGTTGATGGCGACGAACAATACTGACAATACGACAGTGGTGACAAGAAGACTAAGGGCCAGGCTTTGGTGTTCTAAATGCTTATTGCTTTTGTGGGCATGGAAGCGTGTCGGTGTTCTTGCATGGGCGGGCGATAGGACAACTGGACGGGAATGTCGCAGCTGGGTCGGACCGTGGCACTTTGAGGCATTGCAAAATCTACTGATTCGCTAATGACTGATGATGATGCTGATGCGATTGTGTGATGCCTTTGGACGTGTGTGCATGCATGGCTCTGTGAGGCGTGATGAGGGGTCGAAGGCCAGAGATGGCTGGTTCGACATATCAACAATTTTTCTTTCCGGATCTCAACACCACACCTGTGTCGACAAGTCATTTCATGCGGATACCACTATCTAGCTGTGAGAAACGGTATTTTACAAGTCTCGGCATCTCTCTTTGCCCTTCCTCCATCTTCACCTTCCTCACCTCCCCCCACCTACTCCTCCCACGATTTCAGATGATGAACAAATTGGTCCGTGTTACTGAGAGGCCTCAAGAACCTCGTTATGGCGATACACCAGCACTTCGTGCACTTCTGATTGAAATCAATCCTCTCCCATTTTTATCCTGTCAACCTCGTCTCGTCTCTCATTTCACTCCTCAAATCTCTCCCGCCTCTCCCTTCTCACCCCCCTCAGCCACCTTCCCAGTACCAACCGGCCTGTCCAAAAACCGCTCATGAACACTCAATTCCTCCTCACCAAACACGAACTCATCTTCCTCGTACACCGGCTCCGGTGTAGCCTCTCGCCTATGCTTCTTTGAGAACTGCTGGGAAGTGACAAAGAGTTCACCTGCGTCGCTTTTCCTCTTCCACTCGTCGATGTCATCGAGGAATTTGCATAGGGTAGCCGAATCTAGCAGGATGGAGGCGTCGTCGGGCTCTACATCTGACCTGGGCTGGGGAGAAGTGAAGTCGCAGAGGGTGAGGCATAGGCCACTTCCGAGGGCGGGGTTAGGGACTCCTTGTTCGTCACGGAAGGCCTGAAGTAGTGTTAGTAGGAATATACGAATATTTCGTTCTGATTGGGCCGTCCAGTAGTGTGCATAATAAGTGATGCTTGGTATTTGCAATTGCAGACTTTCCTCCATATGCATCTATGCAGCTTCTGTCTCCATCCATGGTGCACTTACCTGAGTCTCTGATCGGGCTTCCACAGTGGCCAGCTTCGTCTCTGGGTCTATGAAGAAGTGTGGCCTCCACACAGTAACAAAAGCCTTCTTCGTCTCCACATCGAGCTCAAACCCAACGACAGTACAGATGTCCCCGCGCGATTCCACGATGTAGTCCTCAGCCAAGCGGTGTAGGGACTTGGGCCCTGGCGAGTAAGCGATCTCGAAAACGACCGTCGGCCGCCATGAGCCTTCATATGCGAGCTGAGAGTCTGGATCGTGCCTGATGACTGCGCGTCCGCTGCCGTCCAACTCTGTGTAATCGAAGAGTACTGTCGCGGATCTCCAGCTGTGAATCTTGTAGTGGAAAGACCCCGATTGGGCGTCGTTGCGCGGCAGGCCCCGCAGTTTGTCTCGTATCTCACCCTCCACATCCCACATGAGTCTATGCACATCCGCGGGCCTCCGTATAACGAATTTGCTCGTCGTGGAATCGTAGCTGATCCTAAGATAGTAAGCATGTGAACCACTAACGGCGGCGTCACCAGAGCCGTATACGAACTTGGCCTTGTCCCCCACCCATCCCCAAAGAGTTTCATTTTTCTCAATACGGGCAAACAGGTCGCCGAACTCGTGAAGCTGCAGTGGCAGCACGATCCAGGGATCATCCATGTTGTGACGGCCGCGTTGAAGACTTCGGAGGAGGAGGAGGATCCTCGCCACGTTGGCTGTTAGTGGTGGTGTTTTGGTCTCCATAGTGGATGGTGGTTCAGTGTTGTTCACCATGGTTAGAGAATCAGTGGTGTTGGCCATGGTTGATGATTGTGTGCGGGAGGATGAAGTGCTGTGAAATGATAAGGGGAGGTGACGTGCGTTTGCAAGATTAAGCGCGGCTTGTTTGTGGTATCGAATTCACTTGAACATATTGCTGCTAATGGGATTATTTTCCTTTGTTCGATGTCTCTGCAGCTGACTTAGGAAAGGGCCAGTAATATGATAATTGTGTGGCATAGTGCCGAGAGACCACTTTTTGGTGTATATGACGCTCGTTTCCCGGGGCATAGTTAACATATATATATTGTAGTGTATTATAGATGGAGCAGTTCTAACAAAACTATTATGAAGCTTTGATTTTCTGTCATGGATGATCCCTTCGTTAGCCTGTGAGGAACCACTATGCTTATTCCTACGATTTAATCACGACTGGTGATGCCACAATTCACCTCCGACACCCGACGCTAGACGCCGCAAGCGTTACTTCGCGAGTTCACTAGAACTCCACAGGTATTCTGTACAGCGCTAATAACTATTTCCATTTTTCAAACAACTCTGTGACGCCTTCAACAGAACAGACTCCACCTTGCCTGTGTCAAGCAGCAGCTTGGCAACAGCCCTATTATTGTACTTAGGCGGATATTGCAGCACAATGTCAATCGTAGGGCTGTTAAAGAACCTCGTCCTTCTGCCCACCTCGCGATCCCCCACAGCCCACCAGAGCGGCGACCGGCCGTTCTTATCCCTTGAGTCGGCCTCAACTTTGCCTGTGTCGAGCAACAGCCTAGTAACAGCCTCGTGCCCGCCCTCAGCAGCCCATGACAGCGGCGACCGGCTGTCCTTATCCCTTGAGTCAGCCTCAACCTTGCCTATGTCGAGCAACAGCCTAGTAACAGCCTCATGCCCGCCCTCAGCAGCCCACGAGAGCGGCGACCGGCCGTCCTTATCCCTTGAGTCGGCCTCAGCCTTGCCTATGCTAAGTAGTAACCTAACGATAGCCTCGTGCCCACCTTCAGCAGCCCACGAGAGCGGCGACCAGCCGTCCTTATCCCTTGAGTCAGCCTCAACCTTGCCTGTGTCGAGCAACAGCCAAGTGACAGCCTCAGCAGCCCACGAGAGCGGCGACCGGCCGTCCTTATCCCTTGAGTCAGCCTCAACCTTGCCTGTGTCGAGCAACAGCCTAGTGACAGCCTCGTGCCCACATTCAGCAGCCAATGAGAGCGGCGACCGGCCGTCCTTATCCCTTAAGTCAGCCTTAACCTTATCTATGTCAAGAAACAGCCTAGTGACAGCCTCATGCCCGCGCTGAGCAGCCAATGATAGTGGAGACCTGCCACTTATATCCCTTGAGTTAGCCTCAACCTTGTCTATGTTGAGAAACAGCCTAGTGACGGCCTCGTGCCCGCGCCAAGCAGCCCATGCTAGCGGTGAACGTCCATACTCATCCATCCAGTTAGCCTCAACCTTCCCTGTTTCAAGTAGCAGTCTAGCGATGCCCTCATGCCCCTCTATAGCAGCCAGCAATAGTGGCGTGTTACCTCCCCGTTCTTGTATATTAAGGTTGGCTCCTTGTTCATGTAAAAATGTTATTATTTCATCCTGTCCTACTTTGGCGGCGTAGAGCAACAAAGCTTCACGTAATGTTGGTGCGTCCGCAACGTCTATTGTCAACCGGCGTAACACGCTAGGATAGCTTGCAACTGGTTCTTTCTCGTAGTTAATCCTAAAGATATCCAATAAGGTAGGAATACTGGCAATTGCATGATGTTTCCACTCTTGAAATGCATACCAGAGTAAGGAGTATTCCTGGAAGTGTTTGGACAACTCCCAAATACGTTTTTCCACAACATACTTGGTCCCATAGTGGCTTTCATGAAGGACAATTAAGTTGCAATGATTAAGAGTTTCTGCGTTCAGGTAGTTCCAACACACCTGGAAAAGGAGGAGGTTTGAGTGATCTCGGGAGGTGTGATACCACGCACTCCCACCGTGGTGATCTAACAGGAAATCTTTCACGGATTGGTGGCAGAAGTTAATTGTCGTATCGTCATCGTCAATCGCAACATCTAGATAGATGATGGAGCCACATGACAAATATATGTCCATATATTTGTCCAAATCTTCACGTGGCAGTACACGGCCATCCTTCCATACTGCAAAAGCACTTGCTATTTCCTTCTTTTTCAGCGGGCGCCGGGCAGCGACCATACTGAGTAGAAGAAATTGAGCATCTTCACGCATCTCCTCAGAAATATTTTCGTTCAAAATTCGGCTGTATGTTTCATTAAGCCCTTTGGGAAGACGATTGAGTTTACGTTCCACGTTAGACATACGCAGCTCCTTCCCGAGGTCGGCGATCATGAGGGAAACCCATAGAAAGGTGCCTTCCGCTTCCTTCTTTAAGACGGTTGCCACCATTGCTTTCACCCTGAGTGAATATTTCTTTCGTTCAGCAAGTCGATCAACCTCGGAATCAATATACTTGGACAAGTCGTCGTTGACGCTAGCGGAGTTCATTAATAGACGAGTGCCCACATCGCCCAGCTCCTCCAGAATATCACCCTCGGGCCTGGATGTAACGAAGAATTTAAAGTTTCCTGCTTGCGCTGTCGGTGATGACTGAAAGAGCCCTCTTATACATATGAGCAATTCGTTGCGGATGGATTCGTCGTCGAGAGCATCAATAAGAATGAACACTTCACCAGCACGTTCATCCCGAAGCATGCATTCTAAGATTCTCCAGAGAGTGGAGAAGCTCTCGACTATGGTGTTTCCCTGAGCATCAAAGTCTGCTTTAATATTGTCGAAGAGTTCATTTCTCTGGAGCAGGATCTGCCAAATAAGGCTTCGAAGTATCGCTATTGGCGTCTTCCGGTCCTGATCTTTATCGTCGCAGAAAAAGTAAGCAAGTGATTTTCCAGGGGCTCTCTCCACCTTTTTCTGCAACTCATCGACAAGGAACGTCGACATCATCGTCTTTCCAATTCCAGGAGAGCCGGTTATGAAAAATAGCTGCGGATCTGCTGCCGCCCCCCAAGCGGAGAATTCTTCTCGTCTGAGGATCCATCCACAAGTGTTCTCTACTCTTCCACCCTTTCGACGTTTAATTTCCGACAGGGCATCTTTCGCATTCGTTACTTTCATTGCCCGAAGGAATTGCAGGAGATGTCCTGGTTGCGCGTTTCGGTCGTCTGGAATAGCCTTCGGACTTCGGCGCCGTCTAAGCATCTCTTCGGCACATTCTGCCATTCGGACTATCTCCGGGTAGACCTGCAAGAAAGAAGGATCATCTTTGCCGTAGAATTTGTTGATCTTGAAGTGATCTGTGTGCAGAGATATCTTTTTATGGCCGTCAATGCAGGCACTAGCCTCATCCACAACCTAGAAATGTCAGGAGACGTCGGGGAAATAGTCATCTGAATACGAACCATTTCCTTTAATATAGACTTCATGAATCCCAAAAACCGTGCTCTAGCCGAATAGTCTGTCTCCAGCTGTTCCCAGTAACACACCACAGGAACTGACTCAGAAAACAGCCAGCTGGAGAAATCGTGCAGGCGATCTGTCAAGGTTCCTGACTGTTTTTGTAGGTCTTTAAGTATTCTTTGTTCAGTGCTACCCCAAACCTCTCCCAGTGACGCAATTAATACGCCCCATTTCGCAGCTTCGCTGCCCCGGTGAGGTGTGCCCAAAAAGATCACCCCGACGGTAGATTCAGCAATATGCCTATATTCTGAGTGTAACCTAGAAGAGACAATGGCCTACCAAATGTTTAGCACGACCGAACGAAGGTCAGGATTCAGTAAGCCACAAACCTGCTCAATCAAGTTACCGCCAAAGCTGTGGCCAATGAATATCAACGGTCGGTCAATTGCGTTTGGTAGATTGTTAGTAATTTGTTGCTGATAGTCAAAGAAACAAAGACCTACCTCACGGTTGTTTCGAAGACTATTCAACAGGTTGTCGGAAATGTTGGAGAGCCGTTGTTGAGGGGCTTCTAAAAACACCTGGAGTCGTAGTTGAAGGTCATAACTCGACAAGGCAGTCTGGAGGACAGCAGTTCGGAGGGCAGCAAATCACTCAACCAATTCAACGGCTTGTTAGGATAACTTCGGTTACCCGGAGGGTTGTTTTTTGGTAGCCAAACCCAAGCATAATCTGGGGTCGCACCAAGCCCATGCACGGCCACGATGCTGAGATAATTAGTTCGACTTTTTTGAAACCATTTTATGGTAGTACGTACTCAACGGCTGCGTTAACATCTTCGTGCAAAATGTCTATCAGAGGTTTAACTTTAGCTGGTGGTACGCCGCTCCCAACTGAGGTGCTATTCTCTTCATTTCGAATGGAATCTTCCACAACGTCGTTATCGCGTCGCATGACGTCTCCTTCGTGTTTCTTTAGTCACTGTAAATGCTCTCCAATAATATGCGTTTGGATATTGAAGTCTCTCGTCGTAACGTGATGCGCTGGCATAACGAAGCCTCGTCGAGAAGTGAAGGCTGCCAGAGTCTTCACTTCTCAGTCTTCACTCCTTCAGCCGCTCACGTGGAGAGAAGGCAGCCAATAATAATGATCGTGGCCGGGCATTGGGGGCCATATTGGGATACATGGTCATCGTGCTCTATTCCGCGAGGCTGCGGTGTGTTCTATATTCAAGTGCTCACGTGATTCTGTAGCACCACCACCCCTCAACTTGTTGCATGGGAGTACATAAAACTTCGTGGATATGAGCATAAAGATAGATTCAAGGGGTGCCTTTGTGTTTTCCATAATCATCGCTGGTAAAGTCCAGCCTGGGAGAGCAGCCTCTGCACGTGATGTCACGAGTAGGTTCAACCCCGCACCTGACTTGCACTTCCATCCCCTAACTCTATTTCAGCGCCGTCACTATCTCAACAACAATGGAGGACTGTCAGTGTTCAGGATCCCGCGTAAGGCCGGCCTGTCATCAAATTATTCCTGATACTCCCTACGGAGCCATATACAATACCCATGAGGATGTCTCGACTGATATTTACTCGCGACTCGGCGTCCAAATATCTAGGCCCCGACGTGTCTAGACTCACAACAACTACAACCACAACCACAGCCACAAACAAGACGTTCACTCTATTTCCTCTGCTACTACCAGAAATTCGCCGGGAAATCTGGCGCCTTGCCCTCTCCGTTCCGCGCCTCATCGTAATATCGTCTACTTCTAACACCATTTCGCACACTCGGCGCACAGATCCAGTCTTTGTTGACTACCCACCGCTTCCATCATGCTTTCTAGCATGCCACGAATCTCGTCATGGGGCATTGCAGATGTATGATAAATGCGTTACAACCAGAACCTCTCGCTCTCTAATGTTCTATTTCAACTTCGGCAACGACCGAATTTTGCTCGGCGGTCCGGATCCATATATTAGTATCAACTATTTAACAACAGTCGCTCTACCTAATAACGCCCATAAGGTGCGATTTTTGCATATATCATGGGCCAACCCACACTCAAGTGGTTCGGCGCGCGGTTGGGCACCTCTTCGAGAGCGATTTACGGGACTTAAGGAGCTCATTATAAGCATCCCGGATAATAGAGCCTTGCACCCCTATAGCTACTGGGGTGCCCTGTACCCGCCCTTGACACAGGTGTCCAATATTAAGTTTGATCTTTATGATTGCGTGAATGGCGAAGGGGGCATCGTCATAAAGCAATGGAATCCTATATTTCACCTTAAGTTCATCCGTTATGCCAACCCCGAAAAAGTGCTTAGAAGATAGCACACATTCCCAAAAGCCGGGATTCATTGCTCGTAGAGGTCCCGCGGCGTCCCAGGGGTTTTTGGCATGCTGGCCATTCCTTCCGGGCGGTTGCATGTGGCGATAGGATGCCAACGGAAGGGGGAGAGGTCCACCAGAAGCCCGGAAAGTGTGTGCTCAAGGGATGCAACGAACGGATTGGGTGGGGGTCAGATATCATTGATAGCCAGGTTGCCTCGATATCATCGATCCTGCCATTCATAGTTGATCCAATCATGGTAAGCAATCTGCTTGTTATTCTCGACAATTAACCACCTGATGTCTGAAGAATGCATCCTGCTATCTCTCATCGTTGCTGCGCCATGTCCCACAGTAAGCGCCCAGCTTCTACTCGAAATGCGAGAATCATAAAGTTAGGGTCGCTACATTATTCCCCATCAGTCTATGCTATTCATAGCCCTGTGGTTACATTAGGCATAAATATCCGCCGTAAATCGCAAAAGGTAAAAGTTTATGCCGATTAAGGTGCAGCCGCCCCCCAGATCAGCGGGGGCCAAGGCGAGGTTCTTGGCATGTCAGCAAGGATGCAGCTCCTAGAGGAGCAAACACGAGAACAGCCCCCGCTGCCTAGAGACACGAGTCCCAATGTGGCAATTGACGATTGAATTT
Organism: Pseudogymnoascus sp. VKM F-4520 (FW-2644); assembly: GCA_000750995.1. NCBI lineage: Eukaryota > Fungi > Ascomycota > Leotiomycetes > Thelebolales > Thelebolaceae > Pseudogymnoascus > Pseudogymnoascus sp. VKM F-4520 (FW-2644). Next base: position 10,649 of record JPKE01001853.1, on the reverse strand, counting down.
CGACTCTTGTGATGGCAGCTTACAGTTTTAGTTACGTCTTGCCTTATTGAGAAGGTTCTGAGACCGAGCTGAACCGGGACATACATTCGAAGCCAATGGAGACCTCACGTTTTGCAGCTGTGTAGGACAGCTGGATACTTCGTTGTTGGGGGCCAGCATACGTAGCAGTATATAAGTTATGAGAAAGACCGTAGAATCGCATATCTTTGGAGTATATATCAGCGCACTACTCTGCATTCCGGAGCAGCTCTTAGTATTATCTTCATCCTTCACAGAACACAATAAATCCAAGGAGGGTTTCAACCGGCCATGTTGTTCACCATAAAGAACGCTTTGGTGGCAATGGTCATCATGGCAGGAGCTGTTAGAGCTTCACCAATTGACGAGCCTTTCACCACCGAGGCCACTAGCATTGAGCCATCTGGTGTCATCGATGTCGATATCAGCGAAGGCTCTGATGTGGGCGAAATATCCGTCCGAAGCGGCTGCAAGCAAGGCACATGTCCCGACAACAAAGCCCCCTTCGACTTCATGAAGCGGTTCTGGCAGGACTACAGCTCGGAGCACAACCTTGCATGGTACACCTACAACATCCGCGTCAACGACTGCGGGCAATGCGTCTCGAAGAAGACCAGCAGTGACGGGTGCGCCGACTTCACTTCCTGCGGGCGAAAGCAGAATATCTGTGTCGACACCAGCAAAAGGCGCGCTCACCGGATCTGGAAAGATAAGAATGTCAAGGAATGCTACAGTCTTCATTATGACCAGATCGGAAGCTGTGGGTTGGCGAAGGGGTCGGACTTTCATTGGCCTAGTAAGAAGATTAAGTGCAATTGGTAGACTAGGGCGAATATTTCTGGGTGCGATTGATTCGACTCACACGGGTTTACTATATTTATAAACGAAGAATTTTACTCGCAGCTACTGTCTCTCAGCTTCAAATGCAACTGTGGTTGATAGCCTTTACTTCCTCGTTGATAATATGAGCGGCCCAGAAATACCCGCCTTTGATAACAAAGAGACGGTAGAGTAGTAATTAAAAAAATGATAATACTATGTATAGGTATAACCATAGCTAGGCTCCTGGCGAATGTAATCGCCATTGGTTTTGGAATAGAAGCCGGGCTTTCTAATTATTGCATATCCCCATTATTAACGCATTATTTAAATTCTAGTTTGTAGAAAATATTTTTACCACACCTTTTTATCAACCTTTTAAAGAAACACTATAATAAGAACGACAAAGGAATATCTAGCAGGGCAACATCAACTACTTAAGCTTTATCACAACGGCCGTGGGGTTTCCTTCCGTTACCGTCAACGAAAGAAGTGTTAACCTAATAGCTAGAGTTGCCGTTCCGCTTGCAAGAATCTCACAGTGAAACCCTGTTAGTGGTAGTGCAGTCGTTGCCGTTTATGACCCATACTGTTCCCCCATAGGCACCTGAAGATATTGCCCAACTATAGGCCCTGTTATCACATTTAATAGAGGCGTTTGATCGGGGTTGGGACATGACGTGCTAGTTTTATGTGTGGCCAGATTGCCGAGCGCGAAGCCATTCATGCCCTTTATCTACATGCCAAGCTGCTCTTCGTCTGAATTTGGGTCTGAAGCACCTGCTCCAATTGCCTGTGACCTAAACTCCCTTTCCCTTGGTGCATTTAATCGATGATGGGGTAGCATCTCCGAGATCTGAAGTGACTGTAATGAAATTGGCAATGAAGGGGGTTTGCTGATTTGATTGAGGTTGGGGATTTTCTCTGGCTCGCATTTGACTCCCATAGAGTTGACGATGGCCCTAGCTCCTAGGATTTAATTGAGGTGAGGGCTCCAAGAGGGACCGGCTAGTGAAATAATGCACTCCCGTCTAGATGTCTATCCTTCGAAATATAGAGAATAATATCTTAAGAGGGAGCCAAACTCGCCCACCGGAACTCCTTTACCCGCCGCCATATACCTACCCAAACGTAATCTTCGTCCTCGTCAAGTCTTTAAAAACATCATCCAACACCTCCCTCTTTCTCTTTTCCCGTCCCCCCTCCTCTTTTCTATCTCTCTCTCCCTCCACAACTTCGTCCACCATCTCCTCACCCACCCCGGGGCCCCAAACTCTCACAACCCCATCACTCCCAGCACTCACAAACCCCTCCCCTACTCCCCTCCAAGCCAAACTCGTCACCCGCCTCCCCACACTCCTTTCTCCCGTTCCCGTCCGCGCCCTCACAACCGCCACACTCGGCCCCGGCAAGCGCAGCCTACTCACCACCCTCCCTTCATGCAGCTCAAATATCACCACTTCCCCCTCATTCGGATACACTAGTAGGCCCCCCCTTGGCCTCGTATGCTCCATCGGGCTCAGCAGCATCGGTTTAGTTTCCAACTTCGCATTCCTCAGCGTCGGCCCAAAATGTGCCAGCGTATTCGCACCGGAAGTGGCGTCCCACACGCGCACAGCGGCATCGTGGCCCGCGCTAACGATGTACTGCCCGTCATCCGTCCACTCGATGCCATTCACAGAAGCGCCGTGCGCCTTCGCCGCCGCACGGCTAGGTCGGTCGAGTCCATCGCCGAGTCCAATCGAGTCTTCGAGGTCGAGGAGCCGGAGTGTGCCTGATGCCTTGCGCACGTCCCAGATGCGCAGCGTGCCGTCTGTGCCGCCGGTCGCGAGGATATGTTCATTTGTTGGGGACCAGGAGGCGGCGAGGACGGCGCCAGTGTGTCCTGCGAGGCTGTGTGTTGATGCGCCGGAGTGGAGGTCGACGAGCCTGACGAGGGGGTGCTGCGTACAGCATGCTACCAGGAGGTGGGAGGCAATGGGGGAGAGGGCATGGGTGTAGATTATGGAGTCGAGGGTGAAAGAGGCGGAGGGTTGGAGGGTGGCGGTGGAGTAGATCTTGAGGGTGTGATCGTAGGAGGAGGAGAGGAAAGCGGTGGGTTCGAAGGGGTAGAAGGATATGTGGGTTATGCCGAATTGGTGGGTTGAAGGGCTCCTGGGGCGGTTTTAGCTTATGATATACAATGGAAAATTAGGACAAGGCACCTTTTTACTTCATCTATGGGTTTCAGTATCTGGTCATTCTTTTGGGGCGTAATCTGCTCCAAGTCCCACAGCTTGATCGTGGAGTCCGCTCCGCCAGTCAGCATCCTATAGGTATCAGCGCATTGTCACATCAACATAATCTCTCAACTCACAATTTATGCTCAAACTTATCCACAGCCAGACTATTAACCCCGGCCTGACACGCCCACACACTCTCCTTCCCAGCCGTCCTCTCCCCTTCTACTGGCGCTGGCGCGGCACCCCCGCCATCAAACTTCACATGTGGCCAGAGCTGGAGCGAATGCAGCGCTCGACTGGCGACAGCTCTCGAAAAAGCGCCCTGACCAATGGAGGCGCTCTCGCGATCAAAAAAGAGCCGATTCATGCATTCCCCTGCCGACGAAACGCGTTGATGTGGGCATCGTTGACGTCGTTGAAGCCATGACGCTGTTATGGTAGCCTTGCGCCGAATATAATGCACGGACCCACAAGGCTGAAAATGTCAGTTAAACAAGTTGTCCATCACGTCGCTCAACCTCACTCAACGTCACCGCAAACAATTTCTCGATGTCGCATCTCGAGATGGATATTTAAGTTTTATTACCCTTCACAAGCGTCACGGTTGCGCCTCGGCCCATTATGGCCTCAAAACCACGAACCCAGAGCGCCTTCCTCGCACCCCCCGCCGACTCTCCACAGAGCTCTACCCAACCACAACCTCCCGCTCCCCCGCGCCGTCAAGCAACTCTCTATGATGCTATTGCTGGTCCGTAACCATTTCCTTTCTTATATATATAACTCCCAGCTAACAAGCTTCCCAGGGCGTAGCACACAGCATGGCCTCACCCGCACCCCGACTCCGTACGCCATAGCCCCCGAAACAGTCCTCTTCCAGCGCGCCGCCGCGCCGGACCGACACGAGGAGACAGATACATATTTTGCATCTGATAATGCCGTGGGGCATCTCCCCGACTCCGACCTGTTGAAGGCATTACATGTGTATGCTGCGGATTTCTATGCCGCAGAGCGAGAGGCAGGGGCCGATTATAAGAGTTTCGATGAGACGGCGCTTTTGGCCCTGGGGGTACTAATGGAGGAGTTATGCCAGGAGCAGCTTGGGGAGGGGGGAGACTTGGTGTTTACTGAGGGAGAGGTGGAGGGGGAAGGGGTAGGGAGAGCGAGGAGTCAGTCGCGGGGTGTTGGCCGCGAAGGGAAGAGGAGGAAAGTCGAGAGGGAGTTCGACGGCTGATGGAAATGGAATTGCAAAACTGTCGGCAAGCACGCTGCTCAGATGGGGCCTTTCATCTCATATATATGGGCCACCGAAGCGCAGGTGAGTACGACGCGGCTCCCCACATCGCGATGCGCGAAGTCCAGACATCTCCAATTCACGAAACCCACACGGCGGCCCGTGACCGCATGCATCGCAGCCGCGTGAGACAAGACCAACAGCGCAGAAGATCACGGGCCTGGACCGGTGAGCTCTGACTCGTGAGCGGAGGCGTGAAAATCTTTCACACAACGTGCGCCCGAGACCTCGATGGGCAACGTCCTTGTGTGACCACGATCTCCGACTGCGGCAACACGTGCGTTGCGGAGGACATGTCATATCATGTCGATGCCATGTCTACCGATAGGCCAAGTGTGATGAGATTAGACGATGTGACCGAGAGGTCTTGTCCAATGCGTTGGTGTTTTCTCACGCACCAAGGAAAAAACAGGCTTGCGTGCGTGATGGATCGCCCCTGATGTCTCACCGAGACAACGCACTCTCCAATGCAACAGTATCTCTCTTCCCCTCCCCCTTCAATCTCTCCAGGCGAGCGGTTCCTCTCCCGTTCTGCAACATCTACATACACCTTACTCTACAGCGGAGCAGCCTCCGGCTCCAATCCCAGAAAATTGTATCTGCAATCCCCTCCCAACTACTGTATCTACCCCCACTCCAGCACCAGATCTCCACCGGGCCCTGGTACTGACTCGAACCGGACTGAGATTCCGCCCTGGCGTGGGAGCTCATATAGGGTACGGTGTCAATAGTTGGGTGGTTATGCGGGAGGGCGGGGTAGGAAGTGGGGGATCTGATAGGAGGGGCACAGGGGGCACAGGGGGCACGGATAGGGACGGATTCGGAACAGGAAGGATGACGCTGTAGCGCTGAAGAATTCGATGGTGTGCATAGGGGAGTGGGGTGGATATTGGAGGTGTACTTCATAGCGCTGTGGAAATCGCTGACATGCGGGTGGGAGTGGAGTGAAAAGCTGGGATGAGACAGACTTCGATATCTTGGTGGGGTGGGGAGCTGGGATGAGACAGACCTCAAAATGTCGTAGTGGAGCGTGTGACGCCGGAGGTGTGGATAAAAGGGGGTGGCGCCCGTGCTGCCGCCGCGGCTGGGGAGCAGCTTCCGGTGCCGGGAGTGGGGGGAGGCGTGCGCCAGAAGTTGCTTTTTCCTTGGCCGGGATGGCGTAAGATCAAGATCAGGACCATGATCTCCTGCGATGCAGATGAGATGTAAAGTCGATACCGATGCGATCCAGTGCCGTGTCAATGCGAACTACTACAAGCGCTGGTGTTGAGAGCTACTGCAGTGGAGAGCTTTTGGCAGATGGGTAAAGACATGCATGGCATGTACTCACCGAGCATGCATGCATCGTTCATCTTCGGAGATCTAGGGCATCGGCGGGGCGGGAGTAGGGGCAGGTGGTCCGCGAGTCAGAGCGTGCATGCGGGAAGGGTGGCAGTTTTGAGATGGGACGGGGGGGTGGAAGTTGGATCGTGGATGCGCCGAGCGGGCTGGAGGCGCCGTGGGCGCGGAGCGGACAGGAGGAGTACACCATGGGATATTCTCGAGTATCTAGAAATGCGCATTGCCCTCAGAGGAATAAATAAATTACACAACACTCGAGTAGTGGCTATATTATTTAACATGTAATTATTTAAATTTAGAATATATATGTATATATATATAAGTTAGAGGAGTCAAAATAAAAATAAATAAGCCCACGCACTGTAGTACAGCATGTGTGCACTGTAAATCATTCGCTAGACATTCGCCCAAACATCCCAAAACACCCCAAACAACACCAAACGGTAAACCCACAACGCATCTCAGGAGTCTCACATTTCAAAGATCTAGCACTTCCCCATGTCTCTCTTCCTGCACGGCACCAGAGCCCCGCCAGAAATCTCGCAAGCCTACCCAAACTCACCTTCTCCCGCATATTCCATTCCAAATACAACCCAGCACTCTCCACCATGGCTGGCTGTGTCCCTATCTCAGTCCAGTCAACCCCAAAAGCATCACATCTGGCCAGGAGCATCTAAGACATTGCGTTCCCCGCACTTAGTCTCCTTCCACCCGCCGAAACTGGAAGACAGGAGTCTCAGGTACGCAACTTACCAACTTACCCAGCCGAGCGATCTACAATACGTATGTACGCGGCAGCTTCCACGCATGCGCAGCGCCGACCTCGTCGGAATACGACGTTGGAGTGGCGAAGGAAGTCTCCTAAAGGAAGGCGAGTACGCATTATGTGGCCTTCTGGAGGGCCCGGGAACCGGGTTCGCGCGCGGAAGGTGAGCCGTGCGGCTGCATGAGAGATGTAAGAAGGTAAGAGTTGCACGAGTCCTGTTCCTGGCGCAGCTGAGGTCGAGGGCAATATGGCTTGAAACGGACAGACGGGACGTAATGGTATTAACGGACCGATGGACTGAGAAATGACGGACTGACTGACAGGCTGACAGCCGTGGTAGCAGTGGCGCTGGGCTATCATCTTATCCACCTCCCCGCAAAGTCTAGGACTAGGGTATCCATAAACACAATGGCACAGCCGCAAACCTACGCGAACAGTACTGCGGTGTCTGTTGCCTGTGCTGCTCTCTCAGCGCCAAAGCCACGTCTCTGGCAGTGTCCAGGGACCCTCACCCACACGAAACAACCCCTCGCACCTCCTTCGCCACCCCGAATCCCACGCCCGCGTCCCCGGCCCAGCCCCTAGTCACTTATGGCCACAGTGAACGCGCCGCCGGACCCGCTTGCGCGGTGCTGGGACGGGATGTACCGTCGTCCCTGGGACTCGAGAGTGTGATGCAGGGAGGGAGGGAAAGTACTGTGCGCAGCTTACAATCGCAAAAATTTTTCTATGCACGAGAAGGCGCCGTCTCGTTTGGGACGATGTGGATGCTGCTTCGTGCTTCTCGGCCCGTTTTGGCGGTTGCTGCGTTCGTATGGGGTGAGCAAGTTTTCTTCTTGCTTCTGATGCTCTAGCTGGAATTCTCTTCTTGGACGCTACAGTGCAGTAGAGCACAGTGCGGTGGTCCAAGCTACAGTAGGATACAGTAGTCTGTCGCTAATTTACCAACCCCCCCTTAGCGCGTGGGGGTCTCCAGGCGCACAGTCTGTTGTGTGTCCTGTTCTTCTCAAGCTCGTCGCGCTACCCACATTTGCAAGGAAGGGACAGGGAAGAAACAGGGGCATGGATTGGGCTATTGCATGGCCGCCGCCAACTCGTCTCCGCGGAGGGAGGGGTCGGGGTTGGGAAGACCTTGCGAGGATGGGATGGATGAGTGTGGGATGGGTGTGATGTGCCTTATGCGGCCAGGACGGCCGTGCGTGCTGACGACGATGACGATGCTTGTGGTGATGCGAGTGTTGCTAGCTGTGCGGGACGGTGTGGAGTTTGGGGCTGGACGAGGGGGACGGTGTGGAAATTATACTGTACCTCGCTTTCCCATCCTGCACATCCCACACACGGGATCACACCTCAAGTTACATTTCCCTTCCCATTTTACTGCCAAGCCACTGCTCGGACCCGGGCACCGAGCGCATGCCCCACCCCACTGGGCCCAGAGACCTGGGAGGAGGAAGGCGCGATGGCACGTTGGAAAATCCTTGCCCGCCAATTCTGACCTGTCCTTCGTATGACTACGAGGACCATTCCTTGACCATATCGCGGTACTATCGGTATGTATACTCAGTATCGGACCACCATGGACCCGAGAACCAGCCCCGTGATCGTGGGGTAATTGCGATGTTGCACCAGACCCTTCGTTCGTTCCTTCCTCACTCTCTCTGATTGACAGCCTCGTTCCTTCCTCACCCCCAAGGCAGGATGTCACATAAGCCGGCATCCCTTTCCTAGCATCTCCCCATCCTCCTTCCCCCCTCTCCAGTCTCCCCCTACCCGCACACCGCACCCAACCAACCCAACCCATCGCTTTGGAAAAGGAAAATCTCCGCTGCGGCCCAATCAATGCGTGCGTGCCTCTTACCACCTACCCGCTCCCATGCCAATCCACACCCTCCCACCACCACCACCACTATCACCATCCACCAAGGAATTTAACTTCCGACAGGCCCCTGCGACTCGGAGGCGTGGTGGTGATGTTGGGTTGGCCATTCTTCCACGGCACTGCACTGTACTGTACGTACATAAAAAGTACTGTGCAGTACACACAGTGCATATGTACCATATCGAGCAACTGCGAAGCCGGGCGTAAGTACTCTCCCGGGAGATAAGGATGGGCGATGGGGCAGAGGCGGCGGTGGGTTGCCGTACGAGGGGTATCCGGCGGCGTATTGTAGGTAAGCCTGGTGCGATGATCGACCGAGCCGGAAAAGGTGCGCTGAGCGCGTGGTGTGGGATGCGTGGGTGTGCGGTGCAGCGCAGTGCAGGATGTCTGGTGTGCAGGTATGTGATCCGGAAGGGAGGGTGCAGGTGTCTCGAGTTTCCGAGCGTGTCTCGAGTTCGAGTCATTAGGGGAGGGGATGACTGAGAGATGGGATGGATGGATGGATGGGCTTCAATACAATACCCTTCACCGTGGCGATGTGGGTATCCCGCCTTTTCAAGTTTCGGCGAAGACACACTATTGTGCGGAACGGACGGCGGTACGGCCAGAGCCATTTCTTCTCATGGACACCTCAGTACAAAATAGTACACAAGAACAGCTCGCGGGCACTCCACAGCGGGGACAGACGCGGCGAGCTAACTGAATGCGAGAGCTCCGTCCCCAGCCGCTACCTGTCAGTCCAGTCCATTGCCAGTCCACTGCAAGCCCACTGTCAGCCCACCGTCACTTTTGGGCTGCTGTGGGTGTGATTGGGCAGCCGCAGCCGATTTAGGGGTATACTTTGGTACGGTGGTGTACTCAAAAAGTGTGGTTCTGATTCCCTGGATCCCAGACGGGGTTTGGTAACCCCTGAACCCCGGGTTGGCGGGATGGATTGGGTGGATTGTTAGATGGGTTTTGGGGACATGTTTCGCGGCGGGTGATTTGCGGTACAGGAAGAGTACAGGATGCACTTTGCACTTTGTGTTGACTGAACTGAAGACAACACAGTGTACACTCAAACTGTACTGGTACTACAGCGATCACAGCAGTCGTTCTGGTACGAGGACAGCAAGCACCACAAACACGGCAAGGTAAGATAATGGCGGTGGAGAGAGGCCGACTGTACCAGTACCGCCCGTCAAGCCACAGATTCAACCAGAGGAGACAAGCAGAAAGAAGCAGGGAGAGGCGGTGGGAGAGAAACGGACCGTCCAATAGTCGCGGCTACCTGCTGTATTTCATGCGTCTATCCTCCTGGTATGCATGTTGTTGTACTCGACGGCGCAGTCCTGTACATGTACTGTACTCATGATATCGAGTACTCGAACACGGACTATAGTACATACTCTGTACACACTTTTTGTCCTCCCTCCCTCATCCTTGGCTGTTTGCTTGCTTGCTCGCTTCTATTCTGGAGCTCTCCTCGGTTGCATGGATCTATCCCTCCCTGCATTACCCACTACCCCATTACTGTACAGTGCTAACTTCCTTAGCTTGCTCCAACCGATTCTCGAGTACCGCCTCGCATCACACATCGCTCATCGCGCAGCTAAAAACTTCCTTGCGCTGTGTGTATTATTGGACGAAGCACGGAAACAGCGTCGCTCACCTCTCTTTTACCTCTTGGTACGAGTATAGTACTCCTCTCTCCCGTCGCTGACGGCAAGCCACTTATTTCCCTCCCTTTGGTTCCGCGCTTCCTGCAACAATACCTTCCAGACTCCCACCCGAAACATCCCCCCCTCGCCCTCTTGCCTTTCTCTCTGCTTCACTCGATCGCCCCCTCAGACACTGAGCTTCCCTGAACAGCTGGGCCCGACACTGCAGAACAGACCGGTCCCTTGCGCATCCATCCGCACAACCCCTCATTCCGTCTCTGAAGCTTGCCATCTCCCTGCCGCTACGCCGTTTCGTACGCCTACAACGCACCACCAACCCGGATCTCAAGCTTCGACACGTACAGCCGCACCCCCCCTCCCCCCCCACCCGTCTCTCTGTCAACATCTCGTCATTGAGTCCAGCAGATCTCCTGCCTGCTCCACAGCTCCCGTTTGCGCCAGGGAGGGTTGCACATCCGCCAACAGACACCGAAAACAGAACAACGGGGACGTACTGTACTTCCGAGAGTGTCCAAGGGTTGTTCAAGGGTCACCTCTAGTCATATACCTTAGCTCAGAGTGCGCGCTAGCTCGTCCTACGGTTTAGGTCCCGATCGATCTTGCTCCCAGAGTCGGGAGAGCCCAGCCCGGCAAACATCCACCTACCACCCAC
>JPKE01001852.1:0-14805 GCA_000750995.1 Pseudogymnoascus sp. VKM F-4520 (FW-2644) | reverse complement strand
GGTAATCAGGGAGGGCTGGGAGGGAATGGGAGGCCGCCGAATCCGTTTGGGGGGTTTGGGAATAATGATTTCATCTGAGTTGCATGAAAGAGTGGGATGATTTGGGGAAAATAAGGGGGTAGTGTAGTGTAATGATAACTTACCGAATAATGACAATAATGTATCCAACTGCCATCTAATAAATAACTAGTCTTAATATGCATGGACCTCCATCCCGCATTCTTTCTGCGGATAAGGGGGCAGCCACTGCAAGAGGCAGAGAGGGAGAAGAAGCAGCTGGGAAACAAATATGCTGAGATTGTTGCCGAGTTGAAACCAATTAGTGGTAAACATAACCACTGAGTAGTTTTCGCTCGAAAATAAATAGGTGGGATATGTAGTGTCGCTCTTACTGTCAGTTCACTTGCTGCCACTTAAGTCTTGCTGTCATTTAATTTATTACATACTCTGAATCATTAGTCACTTCTATATATTTTCTCGAAATCATTAATGTTGGCCGCGTCTCCATTATCACCGTAGTAAATCTTTGGACAGCGTCGTGTTGGCTAACCATAATTTTGGAAAGGTGTTTGTCGTATATAAGATTGATTGAGTGATCCCCTAACATGAAAACAAGCCCCTTTCGGGTTGTATAGTGTAGTTGGTTATCACATCGGATTCTGATCATGCGATTCAATTCGCCAATCATTCCGGGGACCTGAGTTCGAATCTCGGTACGACCTGCCGGTCAATTACTATTTTTTGTCATTTTTTTTAAGGGCACCTCACTAAATTACTCTAAATATTAGAGCCAAAGCAGCTCTGACTAGCACGGCGAAGGGAAATAATTATTACAATAGGCCGAAACGCCTTTTTGACTTTTTATTGAACCGTCTTCGTGCCATTTTCATGTGACCTGCGATAAGAAGCCAAGTCCACGCAACCCCAGGCTTATCCGTCATTATTTTCTCAACCCCACCAAGACACCACCAGGACGACCCCCTCACCCTCACAAACCCACAAATCGCAAAAATGGCAGCATCAGCGCCTTCTCAAGTTGCCCAGAGCATCCCCGAAACCCAAGACCCCACGATCCTCGCTCTACGCACCAGCCTCACCACCGAGTCTACCCCCCTCGCCCAGCGCTTCCGCGCCCTCTTCTCGCTGAAGCATCTTGCCTCCCAGCCCGAAGACTCCCCCCAAACACTCCCTGCGATCCAAGCCATCGCCGCCGCATTCGCATCGCCATCGGCGCTGCTAAAGCATGAGGTTGCGTACTGTTTGGGGCAGACAAGGAATTTAGTTGCCGCGCAGTATTTGCGGGCTGTGCTCGAGGATGTGGCGGAGGACAGTATGTGCCGACATGAGGCGGCTGAGGCGCTCGGGGCACTGGGGGATACTGGGAGCATAGCGCTACTGAAGGACTTGAGGGATAAGGAGGGGGAAGTGGATGTTGTGAGGGAGACGTGCGAAATCGCGGTTGCGAGGATCGAGTGGGAAAATTCAGAGGAGAGCAAGAAGGAGAAACTACAGCAAAGGTACGCTGGGTTGCTTGAAAGCTTCAGAAGGCACGCGATGCTAATTTTTGTAGTGATTTCGCTTCTATTGACCCGGCTCCGACAACGGCGCAAAACTCTACGGTTGAAGATCTCGAGAAGACCTTGCTGAGCACAGAATCGCCTCTCTTCCTACGATACAGAGCTATGTTCGGCCTCCGCGACTTGGCTTCGCCTCCCGACCTTCCCACGGCTGTCCCCGCTGTCCTCGCTCTTGCCAAGGGCTTCGCCGACCCGTCTGCGCTGTTCCGACACGAGATTGCATTTGTCTTTGGCCAGCTGTCACACCCGGCTTCGATACCCGCACTCACTGCGGCGTTGAGCGACACAAAGGAGGCTAGCATGGTTAGACACGAGGCAGCGGAAGCTCTGGGCAGTTTGGGAGACGAGGATGGCGTTGAAGATGTGTTGAAGCGGTTCTTGAATGATAGCGAGCAGGTTGTGAGGGAGAGTGTGATTGTCGCTTTGGATATGGCTGAGTTTGAGAGGAGTGGTGAGACAGAGTATGCTTTGATCCCAGAGGCTGCCGGCACCGCGTCCGCATGAATAGTGTAGTAGCGATTATAGGGCGAGCAGCTGGCAACAGCGCCAGGCTTGTCTGGAGTAGATATCCAGCATAAAATGGCATAGACGGAGTTTCCACATCAATTGTTCTCTTTCCATCTAGAGTGAGACATTAGTTTTAGGTTCACTTTTGATTTCACACGTAACTTACTTGTAGCCGCACTCGCACGTATAGAAATTGGTAGAGCCTTCATCTGCACCTCTCAGTTGCAGCGACTGGTACTTCACTTCCTTTCGGCCACACTCCGGGCAAGTCTCCATGGCCGTGGCCTCGTTGTCTCTGTCGCTCATTTCCACGGTCTGCACAGCCGATCGCTTCTGCCTCAACAACGAGGGAAACGATGAAGGCTTCGTCTGAGTTACAACTGTTTGTGATGATGTATCTGAGCTATTAGTATATAGTTTTTGGATAATTGCAAAAGACCAATTTACCTCGGTTCTCAGTGCCACAGCAGGCGCACGTCAAGAGGGTATTGGCATCACCAGTTGAGCTCTCTAGAAGATTACCGCAGTCGGTACAGAAAACAAGAGATCCAATTGCAGACATTTTGATCAATAAACAAAGCTGTGATACGAAATATGGTGCTGAAAATGTCAAATTTACGACGTAGCGATAAAGTCGTCGTAAGGCTGGCACATAAAAATAATTCTGCAAAGGCGGTAAGCCGCTTTCATCGAAGTTGGGATGCATGGTTGGGTGATAGACCGCGCTAAGCCCTATTTGACGCAGGGCTACCATCGCAACTGCCTTGCGACGTTGACGTCGGATGCTGAACGATCAGATACATCACATAGCTTTAACAAAGGCTAATACTCCTGGACAAGGCCTTCCCAATAGCGCCAGCGATGCACCATCCGTATCTCTCCTGACCCACCACCGTTCTCATGCTCTCTGAACCGCCACAATGGAACGCAATGGCTACGCGCGACCTCCAGGTCCCGCGGCGACCGGGGAGCAACAAGGAAGATATGGCTCAAGTCGGGGACGCGTGAAGCCGTTTTCTGTGCAAGAGGCTCTTGCCCATTCCCCGATGTCCTCTGTTGTCCCATTTAATACCGGTATTTGGCACTCCCCGCACCTCAACCCTTGACAACTTCATCCGATCTTCTCCATGTCAAACTCCCACCACTTACACATTACCTTTAGGCATTATCCCTTTACCTATAATTGGCGACAGAGCATCAGCTTCTATATTTGCTACACCGGCAGAAGAGAATGCTGCCAGAGAAGGGCTTGCTATACTCGAGGGGCCAACCTCGGAATCGAACGGCACTACACAAAGACTTGGAAAGGCTCTAAGTGACCTGCAGCAACTTCTCAGGCCAGAGGGCATAACACAATTGTGAGTTCCGATATTATATGACCTGGCAGATTCATAATCTGACTAGAAAACAGCAAGTTCAAAACCGCCCCAACCGCTGGCAGATCGAAACCAGACAATCCGCCCCCGACTACCCAACTGTCCACATTCGCCCAAATGCTGCTTGACAATACGACCATAGGGTTTGAACCATCAATGCCAGATGCTCCTGAACCCCAGTTTGCGAGTGGAAATGGTGGTCATGCGCCATTGAAGCCAACATCATCTGGCCGACAAAAACCCACGAAGAGAAGCTCTATCAAACATCCACAGAGCAAGGATACTCAGTCCCACCATCAACCTAAACCGGAGCATAGCAATCATGCCCCCGTTAGAAATGCACAGATAGAGGCCGCCGCGCCACACTCGATGCAAACCCAGAATCCACGAATCATAACTCCTCCTAGAGAACCCAGCGAGATGGCTCGCACCAGGCCATCTTTTACGGCACCCGATCTTCCCCAATCATATTACGATAGTGAGTACGCAGATTATACCGAAATCATGCCGTCACCCACGGACCGGGCAAGAAAACGCAAATTGTCTGTGGACGATGTCTTAGAAGGACCCGATCAGCGCGAGCAAGCTGATGCCGCGTTTCGTGAGCTGCAAGATCACTTACATACCGTTTTTGAATCCGAAGGAAATCCGACCGACCATGGCTTATGCGAAAAGATCGGAGAAGATAATATTACGAGCCTTACGTCCCCTGCTTTGTCCAAGGTTCACATTTTGCTTCAGAAGATTATTTCCTTGGGCATACTTCCCCAGGTACCCGTCGGCGATCTTACAAGGCTCCAAAAGCTTTGCGACGGGGCTATCAGAGCGACCGGTGTTGTTAATTTGAGATTTGACGATACCTGGGAACAATCGGATATGGAGACGTTCTTGGAAAATCTTGCTGTGGCTGATATCGGGCTAAAATCTGCGAGGGCCTCGCTCCGGATCATGACTGGTGGCCGCGAAGAAAAGCAACTCTACTCCGAAGAAGTTATTCAAGCATCGGTCCACGCCTTGAATAACGTGTTGGACTCGTGCGTCGTTCCAATTGTGGAACTCCGCGACGCTGGATCTCAATCTTCCGTCTTTAAGCTTCTTTCGACACACAAGAAAACCATTAGGGATGTTGTTTTACAATGCGTGCGGGTACTGAGCCTGTTGAGGGATCTCGTCTCCAGTATTGAACTCTCCGAGACCGTCATAAATACTCTAGAGTATACCGTGTCGCGATTGATTTTTGTTGAAAACGCTCACAGCGAGAAAGACTCGGTTCTAGGGGTAGCAAAATTCGATAACCTCCGCGTTGTAGCGATGGACACTCTGGCACAGATTTTTTCGAGCTACACGGAGCAACGGCAGGGCATTTTTGACGAGATTCTCACGTCATTGGAGAAGCTTCCAGTGGCGAAGCAAAGTGCCAGACAGTTCAAGCTGGCTAGTGGAGGCAGCATCCAACTGGTGTCGGCTCTCATGATGCGCTTGATCCAGACAAGTGCAAACAAATCAAATGCATCTTCACGAATAAACGAAGCGCAAGATGAACAAGATGAAGATGCTGATGGTGAGGCCGACGAGCCAGGCTTCCAGATCCTAATTGGAAATGGGCCTCTCCCTGCAATCTACGATACGGAACCACGTGCGGCTCGGCAATCCTCAACAGCAGTTCAGGAGCTTCAAAAAACAGTACAACCACTCCTGAGAACGGCCAAGGCTAGTGCCTCGTATGTGGTAAATTTCATTGTGCAGCGGGCAATGACGTCCACCAAGACTGGGGATGCACCGTACCGTAACCTACTCGATCTCTTTGTCCAGGACTTTATCACTTGCCTAAACTCGATGGACTGGCCAGCAGCAGAATTACTTTTACGCATATTTCTCATTAATATGGTGAATCTTGCAGAGGCCGATAAAACGCCACCTGGCGCCAAAAACATGGCGTTAGATTTGCTTGGCGAGATGGGTGCAGCCATATCAAAACTAGCGTTCGACGTTCGAAAGTTGACCGAGTCGCTCGATACTCAAGGCTCAGATGATGTTGACGGCCTGCTCTTGAATCTCTTGCGCTCCTTTTTTGAAGACAAGCTTCACGCTCAGGATCTTGTTGATTGGGATGGCCCGTACTGCATCTCTCTCCAATACCTTGATGATCGATATGGCACAGACAGCATCCTTGAAAGCGCTGTTGGGTACTACACCGCCGATTGGGCGTCCCAAATTTGCGCAAGTTACGATGCTCCAATAGATGATGATCGAGATCGGAACGAGCTCGAGCGAAACTATGGACGAATTGCGTATCGGCTTCGCATGATGATCAACGACAAGAGATGGTTGTCTACGGAGTACAGTGCTCCTCGTATTGGAGAAGCACAAGCAAAACTCGCATATTCTTTGACTCTACTTAACTCGCCATTCTGCAAAGCATCTGAACGCGTTCTGATGATTCTTCTCAAGTCCATGAGTAGCGACCAAGCCATTGTCCGAAGCAAGAGCTTAAAGAGTGTCAATCAAGTTCTTGAGACAGATCCAGCAATTCTTGACCGAGGCGAAACAGTCATCCGACTCATCCTGAATTGCTTGATGGATACTTCGGTGCAGGTCCGAGACTCAGCTTTAGGTCTTATTGCCAAGTGCATCGGTCTCAGGCCTGCTCTCGAAAAGGAAACATTGCCTGCAATCCTTAGGGCGGTGATCGACAGCAATGCTGGAGTAAGAAAGCGTGCGATCAAACTTATCAAGGATATATACCTTCGGAACACCGACAGGGATATTAGAAGCCTTATTGCAGATGCACTGCTTCATAGAGCGAAGGATTTAGACGAAGGTGTGCAAGAATTGGCTCGCCAAGTTATTGAAGAAGTATGGCTGTCACCCTTTTATGGGCAAGATCCATCGGCAGATGTTGCCGTTCAACGTCGACTGGCAATCACTGACCATGTAACGTTAATGGTTAAAACTATACAGCGCAGTTCTGATATAGCTGGCGTCCTTGACAGGGTACTGCAGAGCTCTCTGTCGAACACTTCAAAGAACGCAGCTGCAAACTTCAAAGTCTGCAAGACATTTGTAGCTACGATGTTTGAAACAATAATTGGCGATGCTGGATTAGGCGGCCCCGACCGTCTTGAAACGAAGGATGCATTGCAGCTTCTCATGACATTTGCAAAGGCCAACTCCAAGCTTTTCACGACAGATCAGATCCAGCTTCTGCAACCTTTTATTGCAGATGCTAAAACAGAGACTGCTATCACTATTTTCCGCTGCGTTATTGTCATCTTTCGACACGTTTTCCCTCAGCTTTCGACGCTGCACGCTCCGTTTCTCATCGCTGTTCGCCAGACCATAATGCCCACGGTTTCTCGTATGCATAGAGCTGCGCTTGACGACATCTTCGCCTGCCTCCGGATTATAAGCGAAGTACTCAAGAACACGGATAACCTTGCGCGGCTCATATGTTCTACAATTGATAACATTAGAAAGCTCGGCAAGACAGATTTCTCCGACTCAAAAGCTAATGACAATGTCCGGAAGATCTCCAAGCTTTTCCTCATTACAGGAATGTGCGGGAAGCACTGCGACCTGGACAGCCAGATTGCCCTCTTTCGACAGAAGTTTCCACACTTCAAAGGCACATCAGTATCAAAACTCATGGTTGATACATTCGCACCATTTGCGTCTCCATCTCAACCCCTTGAAATTAGAAGGGCCGCATTGGATGCAATAGGCCTAGTATGCCAATCATGGCCCAAAAACTACGATACTGCTTCTATCTCAACCGCCTTCCAAGCCGCATTTGAAGACAAAATCCAGTCGCTAGAGTCTGTTATCATGGGATCATTCAAGGAATTCTTCCTCTCCGAAGAGAAACGCTCTGATCCAGATGCGGAGCCAAATGTTGGGGCAGGCGCTGAGACGGTTGCAACTCTCGGAGTCATGGGCGGAAGTCGACATGATGGAGTCAGCACATATATTTACCAGAAATTCATGCCGTACTTGACCCAAATTGCCTTGGCAACTCAAGATGACCATGCGTTGCTAGCTACTGAGATTCTCACAAGCATCAATAGGCAGGGCCTGAATCACCCTAAGGAGTGTATGCAGACATTTGTTGCCCTCGAAACGTCGCAAAGCAATATCATTGCGAAGCTAGCATTTCAGGAGCATCGATCGCTTCATGAAAAACACGAAACCATTCTTGAGAAAGAATATACGAGAGCTGTTCAAACAGCGTTCACATACCAGCATGATGTCGTTCAAGACACTCGTGGAGCAATCAGTTCTACTGGCGATCCGTCAACGGCCAAGTATACAGCGAAGCTGCATCTTCTGATAGACGTTCTTAACATCAGCAAAGTCAAGATAAGAAAGAGATTCTACGAGAGTTTATGTACTCGCATTGATTTTGACCAATCGAAACTTGATGCAACCGGGGATTTGCCTACACATGTCGACTTTGCTAGATTCGTCATTGAAAACTTAGCCTTCTTTGAATACGCCACCGTGGATGAGCTTCTTGCAGCTATTTCGGCGATGGAAAAGGTTGTTACTGGCACAGGCAGTAATGTTGCCCACGCTATTGAGACGGAAATTTTCAGCTTGCGCATGGGGAATGGCCAAGTTGAAACCGAACCAGGACAAGAGGTCGATCCTTCAGCGGAAAGCGCCATAGATTTGGGGCGTCTACGCCAGTTAACTGCTGGCTCCATGGTCCTTTCTTGTCTCTGGGAAGCACGTACGCATCTCCGACGGCTCTATGGCTTGATGAATAGTCAGAATTCACGACGCGAGGGTAAGGCAAAGGCCAATGTTAAAGACCTAAACAGGGCACCAACCAAAGTACCTTTTGCAAGTGGCGATAAGTTCTGGGATGAGAGTACAAGACTGATGTCTTCTCTTGGGTCTCGAGAAGCTATGATGGACCAATGCAAGGATTTTGTCGAACTCCTCACTGTGGACAAGGACTTCAAGATCGCTGCCGAAGGGGAAGAGGATGTTGCCGCCCAAGCTCGGCTGCGGACACCGAGCGATGACGACGAAGTATCCCAACCCCCGAGCGGTAGCGGGAGGGGACGAAAGCGCAAGGCCAACGGAACACCCGGTGGCCGGAAGAAAGGGGCACGATCAAATTCCAAGAGTCGGGCGAAGAAAAGTAAGCGGGGAAGTCCGGATAGTGACGAAAACGATGATTATGGGAGTTAATGGGAGAATATATTTTATTTTCTGCGTATATATATTACGGGCAATGGTGTTATGGGAAGGGAGGGGAGTTATATTACAAGGCTATGGCTGGTGCTGCGGGATGGCATTTACGGCGAACGTATCATGGCTTTATCGGCTGCATTGGGCGGCAAGAATTTTCCCAGAAGAGCTTTATACGCTTGATATAGAGGTGGATTTACGAAGCCCATCTCGCAGGAAATGGCTGGAAAAGATGGGATCATCAACAGGGCAAACTGGTGCTGGTTGCAAATTAGCTACATAGCTTTGAAGTGAGCAGAATGGTTAGCTGCAAATATATTAACATTATACTTCAACGCGTCTATTATCTGGTCTTGTAAGCATAATGCTTGTGGGCAACTATTTGAGGATAGAGCGTTGTTCGTTCTAAGGCAATCTCGGAAATCTATGGCACTCGCAAAGCTAAGGACGCCGTCTTCTCCATGTAGTTAGCTAGATATCGTTCCAGAAATATGAATGTTAGCTGTAACGCCGTTGCTATTGGCACGCCGATTACCGGAACGAACAGAGCTGCACTTGGGTTTCCAAAATATCAAAACACGCGGTGCCGCCCTAGGAGGCTGGATGAACATGGAGAACTTCATCACTGGCTACCCTGGCCATGAATCAGAGCACCGCGCGGCCATGAAGAAGGTACTGGGGCAGGAGAACTACGAGTTCTTCTTCGACAAGTGGCTCGAGTATTTCTTTACCGATGCCGATGCCGTTTTCTTCGCCAGCTTGGGGCTTAATGCTCTCAGGCTACCGTTCAACTACCGTCACTTTGAGGATGATATGAACCCAAGGGTGCTGAAGGAAGAGGGATTCAAGCATTTGGATCGTGTTATTGATCTCGTAAGTTGCTTCCTTGGTTTGAAATGGATACGCAGTGTTTTAGGATGTGAGACTGATATCGAATAGTGTGGCAAGCATGGCATATACACAATTCTAGATATGCACACAGTGCCAGGTGGACAAAGCCAAGACTGGCACTCCGATAATCACTCCTCCTGGGCCTCTTTCTGGGATTATAAAGACCATCAGGACCGTACCGTGTGGCTATGGGAAATAATTGCCGCGCGATACAAGGGGAACCCTTGGGTCGCAGGTTACAACCCGATCAACGAGCCGTGTGACCCTGAGCATATCCGCCTTCCAGCATTCTACCAGCGCCTGGAGAAGGCCATCCGCGTTATTGATCCAGATCATATCCTCTGGCTTGATGGGTACTCTCTCCTCCTTTAGCCGCAAAAGACCTATCTGACAATTTAGGATGGGCAAGGAGGAATTGGAGGAGTGCGCGAAGAGCTTCCACTTTGACCAGTGCAAGAAGAGAGATGGGCTGAATGATATTCTGAGGGACCATGCAAAGTTGAGCCATGCTTAGATAGCGAGTACCAATTATATCAGGTCCACCTCTATAATGCGCATTTAGAGAGCAGCATTAATAAGAATAGAGAGTCTCAGACGGTATAATATAATATGCCAATACTCTATGATGGTATAGACTACAAATCTGTGTTTCTGATTGATATCCTGTTGTCGGTTGAAGATAATAATTATTTTGGGTATATTAAATTTATCCTCATTTTGTGGAAATATTCGGGATTACAAAGATAAAACCAAAAAGCTGTTAGACCAAATAACTGCAAACCGATGGGGTTTCTATTTTGAACAGATCCCACCCAATGCCCCAAAACTACTTTCTAAGAAGTAATAGGCTAAAGACGAGAGTTGAGAGTGATATATACCGCCATTTTCAGACCATAATGTCTTCCCTTATTAAATCCCCTTAAAAGGACCACCAGCCCCAAGCAAAGCCATCAGAACACTGTGGCAACCTCCCTCCCCCCCATTCCCCCCTAACGCCCCATTCCCTCATATCCCATTTGTTAAAGCCTAATTATACCAGTCCTCCTGGCTGCCCGCCCCCCCCATCCTCGGACTATCGTCCAACCCCGACGTGTCGCCCATGAAGAAGGCCCCCTCACCACCCACACTCCCTAATTCCTCCCAATTATCAAATCCAGCCGCCAGGCTCACCTGGTCGCGCAGCCACCAATCCTGACCCTCACCCATTGCGCGCTGCCCCCCAAACAATGTCGTTGGACTAACCTGCCTCGCCTGCGATGGACCCGCCATCGCCTGCCGCGGCGCCGTTTGTCCCGGCCGCGTAGTGCGTGATCTGCTTCCTATGTTTGGGGGGATGACATTGTAGAGCCCTGTAGTGGCACTGCGGAGGTATGGCGCTGTCATGTTCAACCCGGAGTCATCGGCGAGAGACATGGGGATCTGAGCGCCTACCTCTTCCCCTGCGGCCGATACGGGCACGAAGGGCGCCAAGGTCGAGTACACGTTATTCTGCGCGCTGCCTGGAGGGTTCGGCGGCGGCACTGATGCGATCTGGGATTCTTTGAGCGCCTCGGGGGAGTTGTACCCCGGCGGCGTGCCCAGGTTCGATGGGCTCGGGTGCTGGGAGGCGTCGGATTTCGGGCTGGGGACATCGGTGGGGGAGAAGGTGCCGTATTTGGCGTCGGTGCGGAGGAGGACGTCGCGCGCTTCTTCTGGGAGCTCGATCTTCCATTTGCGCGCGAGCACGCTTATGATGCTTAGGGTGCGGCGGGCACATAGCCAGTCTTCTGCGATCTCTTCGAGGTGCTTGCAACCATGGATGATATCGCGCTTGGCAGCTTTGTCGGGTAAGTTGAGTAGATGGATGGTGCAGGCCGAGTGGACGATGTAGACGGCGATGTTGCAGATTTGACGCAGTCCATAGGTGCGCTTGTACAGACGCATGAGTTTGGAGATGGCGGAGGCAGCGGAAGTACAGAATTTACGGGGCGAGACGTGACTGGGAAGAGGAGAGGTGGATGGGTTGTATTTCAGGAATGGGCGGAATAGATGGATGTATAGGAGATGGAAAAACATGCTGTGGAGTGTTAGTATATACCGAGAGTTAATAGGATCAAAGAGACTTACTGCATAAGTAAAACATTGGGTAATTGCCCCTCTTTTGACTCGAACTCCTTGGGTAGCTCCTTGCGCCATGCTTCAAGGCGGGTGTGCAGCTCACTCAACTTCTTCAGCTCGGTCTGCTTCCCCATAGAGCGCTCCAGCGTCTGGGGATGATAGAAAAATATTAGTAGGTCGCTACTGATCTCGCACAATGCCGATATTTGCAACGCAACTGCCCTTGTGCGCGATGGCTGCGAATGTAACTGACTAACTCCTGTATCGGTATATGGCGACCAAGTGTCGCTGTCCTCATCTGGGAAGACGTCATATTTTGGAACAGTTATATTAGATGTTGGAAGCTGGGGCATGCGTCCTAGGTAGTTGGACCAGCATTTGTCGAACAAATAGCAGCCCCAGAAGGTTACTCTTCGTGCATCGATTTCTTTCTCGTCCATTGGCTCCTTGTTGCTAGCCATTCCGCCGGAATCCAGATTGAGACCCATATCCAACGCCATGCGAAAGCTCATTCCGCTATATACCCAGCCTTTAGCTTCGCGCCCGCACCCGGCTTCTCTGAGCGACATTAATGCTAAGGCTTGTACAGTCGTTAATCGTGGCTTCTCATATTCATCATTCTCAACAAATAAGCGCTTGGCTTCTTGGAAGAATGCATCTCCTTTCGTAGTGGGGTCCTCCGGATCCGCACAGCCCGCTGGCGAATTCGTGAAATGACATCCCAGTGCCAACATTGCATTGACCAGCAACGATGAGCAGTACAGTGTCCGCTTGGGATTCCCGGGCGGTTTTCCCAGGAGAAAGTCTCGTAAGAAGAGGCTCTTGGATAATGTCGTGAAGTATGGGTAGTGCCAGCTCAGGTACATGTTTAGTAAATGTAGTATAAGCTCAGCGTCCGCCGTAACCGTTGTCCAGCTTAATAGCGGCGCATCCTGTTGCTTTAACTCATCGGAGCCATCCTTTTCATCATCCTCTGGAGTTAGATATATCAAGTTCGACGTGCCGCCAATGAATCGCACCGACCCATTCTCGATCCTCAGTTCGCCCATTTTCCCCGAAAGTTCGTTTTCAAAGGTCGGAGCGACGGTTTCCGAGTATGCCCCAATCATGTAATCATCATCGTCCTCCTCTTCCGCCTTTGCATCGGAGTTTTCCTTTCGAGAGATGGTGTCTGCTATATCGTCCAGGTTGTCGCAGGTGCGTATCTGTCGAACCAGAGCCGAAACATTGTCTTCGGATGAGTTCAGTATCGCCTGCACGATCGTCTGCAATGTCGATTCGCGCGCCTTGAGCGTATCTGCCTTCTCCTTGTACACCCCCTTACGTCGATGGTCACTGTTGGGATCGTACACGCATTCTGTAGCCGCATAGTTAGCGCCGAGATCGTGTGGGCAAAACCAAAATCTGGATAGTAACTTACCAGTCCCATATACGCTCGAGCAGGCAGCGCACGACGGCGTATTGCCATCGCACTTTGACTTTCTCCGGCGACAGGCAATGCAAGCGGTGCTCACGCATCGTCGCTTGATGGCAGCGGCGTCACGACTCGACCGGGACTTCTTCTTCGCCGGCGCGTGTGGCGGCGACTTCCGGGGCTCATTAGAACCATTGTCCATATTTAAAGGTGATTCGCGCCGGGTCACCTCGAGGATCTCGCGATCTCCCATTTCGAGTGGGGGATGCGGCTGTCAGAACACGCTATTGCGCTACTACTGTAGAGTGTGGGTCGTCAGGGCGCTTGTAGATAACCACATCGGTGAATCAGGGGCAAAATATCGAATCCGAGCAGCAGAATACATAAGAGCAAGGCCGGTATCCCTCCTGGGGCGCTATGGGTTCGTAATCGCGCGGCTCAATTCGAGTTGCGTGGTAATCAGAAGTTGCTCATTGAGTTGTCTTAGTAAGGAGTTTGGACCCGGGAAACGGCATGGCAAGGCTTGGGGATGGGACCATAACCGATAAGATAACCTTATCGCCTACTTTGGTCTCATACATGGCTGATCGGGGTCTGCTCGGCGAATGTTGCCAACAAGACTGTGTTGTACTGACTGTGAAGAACCGGTCTGAAATCATATTGTATAGTAATATTGCTTTGGAAATTTCTTGGAAATGAAATAGACTGCAGAGAGAGACGTCGATTTATGGATGTAGACCAGGTTTTGAGTACTACCAGCACTACCCTACCAGTACTGCCCAGGCCGTGGCTATAAACAACCAATCGCATATGAAGAGAACCATGATCCCCTATAAGATCGAGCTTCATCCCGCTTTTAGAGAGTCAGCTCCCTTCGCGAGGAATTAATTCCCTTCATGGGTTCCATTTGTCGTACTGTGGGTGCCGATCGCCAGCGTATCCGTCGACGACAGAATGCGGGGAATGGCGGGGTCACTGGCGCGTCAGCGCAACTTTAACCTCAGATCGGGAGTTTGCATCATAAAACACCACACTCCACAGTAACGATCGGACCACTCCTCTGACCTCACATCCAGCGGAATATTTACCAATTACACACATCCAACGCTTTAAAATCAACAGTCCACCCTTTCAGGGCCTCGAATCCAGCCATTGAACCACCCAATCCAATCCCAATCCAAAAAACCTCCCAAATCAAAACTACCAACCCCAGCAACCTACGGCCAACGACCAACGGCCAAGAACCAACAATCCAACATCCAACAATCCAACAATCCAACAACGCACACGACAATCCCAAACCACCACCATTCCTCCCCTCCGCAATCTCACCATGTCCTCCCCCGCCCCCTGGGCCTCCCTCTTCCACACCCACCTCACCCACCTCAGCCCACCAACCTTCACCCTCAGCACCCTCCACCACGCCCCCTCCCTGACCCCCCCATACACCCCCCGCGCGCGAACCTGCGTTTTCCGGGGCATGCTCGGCTCCGGCCCGCGCAGCGCCGCGTCGGCGGCCATCTCCGATCTACTCACCTTCACGACGGATGTCCGGTCGGCTAAGGTCCCGGACTTGTTCGGCGCGGCGACGACGGATAGGAGGGCAAGTGGGGGAGGAGGGAGGGTGGAGGCTGTGTTCTGGATTGAAGGGGTTCGGATGCAGTGGCGCGTGCGGGGGGATGCGTGGGTTGTTGGGCCGGATATTGAGGGGGAGGGAGCAGGGGCGGAGAGTGTGAAGAGGGCGTTG
>JPKE01001846.1:0-21684 GCA_000750995.1 Pseudogymnoascus sp. VKM F-4520 (FW-2644) | reverse complement strand
TGTGGTGGGAATTGGAAGAGAGTTTCTATTGTAGGGGTTGTGGGTGTATGGAAAGTGGAGTTGTGGATGTGAGGGGTTGTAGCTGCGAGGAGTTGGTGTGGAGTAATTGGGTGTACATGCGTGGATCGATACCTGGCAGACTGTTTAATGGCGTTAGAAAACGAGATTATTTTCAAGATGAATTGCAGACCGTCCCTCTATGGGAGTTGTGGGTGCGAGTACATATCTGCTGTAGGGTGATAAGACTGATTGGTGACCTGAGATCGGACATTGGCAGTTGGAATTATACGTAGCACGGAGGGATAAACAGCCACAATAAGTTACGTCACACAAAAAGGTCACACAAACGCATAGTATCCTCAGACGTAACACACGCTCAAAATTCTCAAATTAAAGTATGATTGATGATAACTACACTACCACGCGACTACACCTTCCTTTACATTCCCTACCTCCCTATCCGTGCCCGTGAAAATCGCGTCCTTGGCCCTAATACCGCGTTGTATAAAAGAGTTAAAAATCGAAGAGGGAAGAAGATCTGCACGTCATCTCTGGCGCGAGATATTTATCTGGCTGGTGGCGGGCCCTGGGGTGCGACGCGGCGGCTCCTGCGGGTGTGTTAGTAACAGAACCGGACAAATTGCTGGGTGATACAGCGACGTAGGGGGGGATATAAACGTACATCATAGTGCGCGAAGCGAAAGAGATCAGGATCATGAAAGCCCAGTTAGGGAGCACGTTGAAAGCCCAGA
This sequence comes from Pseudogymnoascus sp. VKM F-4520 (FW-2644), assembly GCA_000750995.1. Classification (NCBI taxonomy): domain Eukaryota; kingdom Fungi; phylum Ascomycota; class Leotiomycetes; order Thelebolales; family Thelebolaceae; genus Pseudogymnoascus; species Pseudogymnoascus sp. VKM F-4520 (FW-2644). The sequence continues at coordinate 20,932 of JPKE01001846.1, read as the reverse complement.
TAATCCATCCCGTCGCGAGATCCAAACCGTACTGCTGCGCGGTGCCATCCAATGGGTGGAAGTGGCCCTCATAAGCCGGCCTCTCCTTCCAGCTCTTCGTCGCGTGCAGCTTGACCAGATCGAGCGCAGTGACAGTCGTAGTGTTGAACCCATGGATGTGCACCGGCGACTTGGCCGGCGGCGCGTTAACCTCAAAGATGTACATGAGCGGCGCCCCGGCCGTCCACGAGTGGCACAGAATAGGCTGGTGGTCGCAGTTGATCAGGCCCAGGTGCGGCGCCGTCGGGTCCGCTTTGAAGAGCAGCGCGGACTCGTTGAAGGCCCGTTCCAGCCTCTCGCAGTTGCCCCAGCACGTCTTGTTGCCGGCTGTGAGGAGAACCCACCATTCCTCGGGACCCTTGGAGGAGGGGGTCACGCTGTTGCGGAGGGTCGAGCGCCAGTTGTCGAGAGAGAGCACGTCGATGTTGCTTCCGCCGGCTTTGGCAATGGCGGCCTCGGCGGCCGAGAAGGTGTTGGTGTGGGGGATGAGGGAGTAGGCCTTGTTGAAGTAGTGGAGTGCCGTGTCCTTGTATTGTTGGAGAGGGTCTTGGGTCTCGGCGACGGCGAGGAGGGGGAGCGCCAACAGGCTGATGGCGGAGAAACGCATGATGGCGGGTGGTGCGGAGTATTAAATGAAGGAAGCTGTTGTTGCCTTGAAGTCAGTTATATATTCGCGGCTATGGCAGGAATGGAGGGACAGCTCTCTCTGGCTCGTCTGAGACATGTGGACATACCTTGAGGGTAGATTAGAAACGAAATACAGCAACACCTCTCACAATTAGTAAATAAAATAAAAAGGGGTTGAAGTTGAAGCTGGTGAGAGTATAGAAATTCTCTAGTGAAATTGAGATTATAGAGAGAAACGACAAGCTCCTCTTTCGGGTCTCACTGGGGGGGGGGACGTGCTTTTTGGGTTTAGGGGAGTAGGAAGGTGGAGGTGGAAGAGCACAGAAGGAGCGCGTTCTCTGTCCTTTCCTCATTCGAGCGATAGATTGGAGTCGATTGGTTGGGAGAGCTGTCCCCACAAATTCGCTAATTTACCCGGAATGCGACTAGTGGCTAGGTGGAGAACGGGGAGATAGACGGAGGTGGGTGGGTGAATGACATAACACGTGGGAGTTTGATATAGAAAATCACGTGTTGTTTTGGAGGATGTTTGATTTTGAGGGTGATATGAGGGTAATATAGACACTCTGATACTCTAATATCTAATATTTAGGTGAGGATTGGAATCTCCGTATTACGCTGCGTGAAACATTTATAAGAGATAAGAATGCGTGTTGGAGTGAGTGGTTTGGAAATTATTTGGCCGAGTGGTCTAAGGCGGTAGGTTGGGGTAGTCTGCACGTGATATCGTTACCAGTCATGTGATACTTTCTCTAACAGCCAATCGAATTGATATGGCCGAGTTGTCGAAGGCGCCAGGTTATGGTTGTTTACACGTGACTGTTGTTTTTGTGGTCATGTGACGTACCAGCTATGGCGCCAGGTTTTGGTCTTTAATAAATCACGTGCCTGTTATCAGCCTTATCGCCCACACTAGCTACGGCGGGGCGGGGAAAACTGCACAGCTTTTGTAGATTCTCACAAATTTCTTGAGACGCAGATAACGAGGGACCATCGATAATTCTCGAAATAGACAAAAAGAGAGCAAGCATGGCTCAACCAACCGCCACGCCTCTCAACATGTCTCTCGAGGAGAAACTCGACAAGATTCGCATGCCAAAGCTGCAGAATCAGCAACAGGTATGTTGGAACGGAGCACTATAACACCAGACAGCACACAGGACTGACCGCAAATCTGTAGACCGGCGTTGTGCTCAAGGCCGTCGAGGATACCCTTAGGGACCAGAAAACCGATTTCACACCAACCGGCTACTTCGCAGCTCTCCTTGCCCTCCTACCCCAAGCCATCACCTCCAGCGGAGTCGTTAACAAGGAATTGGCCACTTCCGTCGTCTATCTTCTCGATGTCGTAACGCCTTTCGCGCCAGAGCCCCTCCTGCGATCAAAATTCTCGCAAATCCTCACAAACATTGCGCCAGCCCTCTCATTACCCGAAGCCGATGCGCCGCTCCTCAGGCCGTCGATTGGATGTCTCGAGTCTCTTCTCCTGGCCCAGGATTCCTCGGCGTGGGAGCTTTCTCAGACACAAATCGGCCCCCGCCGTGCCATCGCTGGTCTCTTACAATTAGCCGTTGACCACCGCCCAAAGATCAGAAAGAAGGCCCAGGATGCGATTACGAAGGTGCTGAGGAACCCGCCACCAAGCCCTTCCAGCGACCACCCCGCAGCAGACATGTGCGCCGAGACGGCGTTGAAGAGCATGTCCGACCTGGCAGCTAAAGCCAGTCAGGCAAAGAAGCAGAGGAAAGGACAAGCTGAGGCTGAACATGAGCCGGCTCTTATTCATTCGCTGCATTTGGTTAAGACTGTGGCTGCGGCTTCTGGAGGATGGCCTAGTAAGAAGATTGAGGCGCTTTGCGAAGTCCTCCTCAACATCTCCAAGTCTAGCAATGAGTACATGACTATGGCTGCGTTCGAGGTATTCGAAATTATCTTCCAGGGAATGGCCGAGGACGAGGTTGCCTCTGCGAAACTCCCAAGACTCTTAGAGGTCATTTCCGAGCTGCGACCATCCCAAAACGACTCCCAGCTTCTCCCACCATGGATCGCTGTTATTTCCAGAGGATACGACGTCAGTGCTCAGATTAGCCCTGACGAGACCTTCCAGCAGCTGCCTGAGTTATTCACTATGATTTCGGGCTTCATGGCATCCGCATCACACAATATCCGCATTTCCGCATCGGAGTGCTTAATGTCGTTCATGGCAAACTGCGTACCGGATACGGTTCTCCTCGAGCCGTCCATTTACGACGAGAAAGTCCTGGAGAAGCTGTCGAAAGCAGCAGTCGACTTACTCAGCCTTAAATACCAAACAGCATGGATGGAGTCTTTCAATGTCTTTGGCGCCATGTTTGACAGCTTGAGATGGCGGTCAGACCCCATTTTGAGAGAGGTGGTCAAGACTGTTGGCGATCTTCGCGGAAACAACTCCTTCGCTGGGAAGAAGGAAGCCGATGAGGTTCTTGGTAAGGCGATCCGTGCTATGGGCCCTGAGGCGGTTCTATCTATCTTGCCCCTCAACCTAGCAAAGCCAGTTCCTGGGCAACCCGGTAGAGCTTGGATGTTCCCCATCCTCAGAGACTTTGTTAGCAACACCAAGCTACAACACTTCAGAGATGAACTCCTGCCACTGAGCGAGCTCATGTTCCAGAGGGTGTTGGATAACGGTGATGCCGAGCGAACGATGGAGATTAAGATTTTCGATACCTTGGTGAAGCAGATCTGGGCAACCCTGCCCGGTTACTGTGACCTGCCATTGGATCTGACCGAGGCCATGGATCAGAAGTTCGCTGAGATTCTGTCCACTCTTCTGTACACGCAGGTGGACCTCCGATCTGATGTCTGCAAAGCATTGCAGACATTGGTAGAGTCGAACCAGGTTATTGCCTCGATTGAAGAGGAAGATGATTTGGTTCTCCAGTCCCGCGTTTCCAAGGCCGTCGCACAGAAGAACCTCGAGCACCTGTCTGGATTTGCCGGTAACATGCTCGCTGTTCTATTCAACGTCTACAGCCAGACGCTGCCACAGTTCAGAGGCTACATCCTCAAGTGTATCAATGCCTACCTTAGCATTACCCCACCTGCTGAGTTGATGGAGACATTCCAGCGTGTTACCACCGCGCTTGAAGGATCCCTTGCCGAGAGTGTTGCAAAGACTCAAGCCGAGAAGCAGAAGCAAAAGCAGCAAAACAGCGAAGACAAGATGCCACAAACAAGCCACACTCTTATGGATCTTGTTATTACCATCTCTGTATACCTTCCTCGCGAGAGCTTCATTACTCTTTTCAACATTTCTTCCCTCATTATCGTCAAGGACGATGATCCACAACTCCAGAAGAAGGCATACAAGCTTATCCCAAGGCTCGCCGAGTCGGAAACCGGCAAGGCTGCCCTCCAAGAGCGCAGCGCAGAGCTGCAGCAGCTTCTACTAAGTAGCTCCGAGAAGGTCTCTCCCCCAGCGAAGCGCGACAGACTCACAGCTATCACAACCCTCATCCCCTTCCTCCCCTCCGACTCCCTCCACTTCATCCCCTCCATCCTCTCCGAAGTCGTCATCTCCTGCAAGGAGACCAACGAGCGCGCTCGTGCCGCCGCCTTCGACCTCCTAATCCTCATGGGAGAGAAGATCGTCTCCTCCTCCGGCGCCACTATCCAGAACAGCAAAGTGGCCCACATGCCCGACGACGCTCCCGCCGCCACCGCTAACCTCGAAGAGTACTTCACCATGGTCAGCGCCGGTCTCGCAGGTAGCACACCACACATGGTCTCCGCCTCCATCACCGCGCTCACTCGCATCCTGTACCACTTCCGCGAGCAGCTCAGCGCAGAGACCCTCACCGACCTCGTCCAGACAATGGACCTCTTCCTCACCTCGAACAACCGCGAGATCGTGCGCAGCGTCCTCGGTTTCGTCAAGGTCTGCATCATTAGCTTGCCGTTGGCACTCATGACACCCCGTCTCGAGACTCTGATCCCCAACCTCATGGTCTGGAGCCACGAGCACAAGGCCCAGTTCAAGGCCAAGGTGAAGCACATTCTCGAGCGCATGATGCGCCGCTTCGGCGTCGACGTCGTCACCAAGTTCTGCCCCGAGGAGGACCGCAAGCTCATCGCGAACATCCGCAAGACCAAGGAGCGCAACAAGAGGCATAAGGAGGCGGCTAAGGAGGCGGGAGAGGATGACGAGGACAAGCAGCAGCGCAAGGGCAGGTTCGAGAGCGAGTACGATGAGGCGCTGCAGGATAGCGATAGTGAGGGCTCGGATGTCTCGGATAACGAGGTCCTGGGCAAGAGCAGCAAGAAGCGTCGCGCCGAGGAGAAGGGCGGGAAGAGCTATATTGTTGAGGATGAGGAGGAGCCGCTTGATCTGCTTGATCGACGCGCGCTGGCGAATATCTCTAGCACGAAGCCATTGAGACAGCGCGCTGCGGCGACGAGGAAGGCTGCGAAGACGGATCTGGATGGAAAGCTGATCCTTGGAGAGGACAGCGATGAGGATGACAAGATGGTCATTGATACCGGTGACAAGGACGAGGAGGGTGGCGTTGGCGCGTATGTCAATGCTCTCAAGGGCAGAGATGCGGCGCAGAGGGGTAGAGGTGGAAAGCTGAAGTTCAGCAACAAGAGGGATAAGGATAATGATGAGATGGACGTTGATGATGAAGATATCCAGCAGGTGAAGAAGCAGATTGGTGGGGACCGTAGGGATTCCAGGGGAGGCGGCCGAGGTCGCGGCGGAGACCGCGGTGGACGAGGAAGCGGACGGGGAGGATTCCCGCAGAGGAGAGGCTTGGGAGAGGAGAAGAGGAGCGGACCATCTGGTGATGGTGGACGGGTTATGAAGAGCCCAAGGGGAAGGGGCGGCGGCCGAGGTGGGAGAGGTGGCAGGAGATAGGTTGTAGATGATGACGGTGCTTTTAGTTATGTTGGGAAAAATATCAAGGGTTCTTATGATGCTTATATGTAGAAATTATCTATATCTTAAATCGCTCTAACTCAATGGCACACAGTGCTTCATGAACATCTTTTCCACATGGCGATGTGACCTGAATGATGTTTAGTGCACACAAGAATGTATGATTTGTATGGCCTGGATATCATATCCATTTGAAGGTCGTCTTGTAATGCTACAGTCTATACATATACAGTACATGTTCCCAAACGCCGTTGCTGTGCTCTGCAATATGTGTACACGAGACTTTTCCTCCCTGTTGTCCCCCAAGGTTGACATCCTTCCGCTCTGTCAATTCGACTATCGACCGTCCTCCAACCCAGGCACTCATCCCAACGGCTTTAAATAACATTGTTCCCAGATTGAACCGTCCCTCCCATTATATTTCCCCTCCATTCCCCCTTTCACCTCGGCGCCGCCCTCTCGATGAAGAACCCGGGATCCGGCCGCCTCTCCGCACTCAGCTCGTTTTTCGTCTTCGACTCCGCAACCTCCTCCACCTTAACCAACTCCTTGACTTTCATTATTTGACCGGCGACGTCGTGCGAAACGGGGTAGAAGACCGTCTTCATGCGTCGGCGGAGACCGAGGGCCTTGAGGACGCCCTGGGTGCGCTTTGGCAGCCCAATGGCGGAGCGCATGAGCGTAATGCGGAAGAACGACATCGTGTTGATCTATAGCAGTGACGTTAGTCTAAGCCGATTGACAGGTTCTGAGAGCTTTGCGGCGTACTGTGGGATTCGTTGCGATATTTGGCGTATGGCTTCAAAAGTCGGGCTGTCGCGAAATACACTTTTTGGTCGTCTCGAGGTCACGTGCGTTGTGGGACCGAAACTGGCACCCCTGTAGGTACATGCCCCACGACAGCTATGCTGGGCGACAGTACGACTTCAACGAGCGCATGGGCAACGAATTGACGGCAAAGCCATGATAAGACGTTAGAATCGCCAATATGGATACAATTGACAGCACGGCGGTGAAGCTCACGGAGCTGCTTCGGCACCCCGAAGACCTCGACAAGATCCCCGCCCTCAAGTCCGAGTTCACGCGCAAGAAGGCCGCCTTCGACTCGCAGCTGCGGATTGGCCTCAAGGAGCAATTGGAGGTGACGCAGTCGGGCATGAACAATATCACGGATGGCCAGCGCACTGTCCAGGCGATCAAGGAGGAGATGATGAAGATTGACAAGCTGTGCGCCGAGGCGCAGAATATGATCCACGATTTCCCCAACATCAACCTCGTCTCGCAGACGCACCGGAACTTTAGTGCGGTGGAGGAGATGATGCAAAACTTGGAGGGGTTTAAGGAGAGGCTGGATCGTGTGGGATATATGCTGCAGCAAGACGAGGAGGACGAGGAGAATATGCCGAATCTGCTCAATGTTCATTATGAACTGACCAGGCTACGGAATATTCGCGATGATGCTATGGAGCAGATTCAGAGGGCTGAGGATGCTAGTTTTCAGGGAGACTTGGAGACACTGTTCGGAGACCTGGACGATATCATTGAGGTGTTTGATGAGCATATTGGTAAAATTGCTCTGAACCTTATAAATATCCTCGTCAGTGGGAACAATGCTATGGTGGTGCGGCTTGCTGTTATTATCGAGGCGGAAGAGAAAAGCGATAAGATGGTGATAGCATTACAAGAGGCGCTGAAGGACCATAAGGAGATTGCTGCCAGATTTCAAGGCATCACGGATGGAGCGAAGCAGGTCAGAGGGTACAAGGACAAGTTTTTGCAGGCAATCCGGATACATGCCGAGCAGAATATGTCAGAAAGCCAAGAGACATTCCTCGACGATTCGACAAAGATTGAAAAAAGCATGCGTTGGTTCTTCAATGACCTCAATGCAGTCAAACAGGGCATGGTTCCCCTAATGCCAAAGAAATGGAAGATCTTCCAAACATACGGCAAGATCTACCACAGCGTGATGCACGACTTTCTCATCGGTATGGTGGACAACCCCGAGACCAGCTCCTCTCACACGCTTGCTATCCTGAACTGGCCGGAGAAGTACTACGCCAAGATGGCGAAACTGGGCTTCCGTGCCGATGAGTTGAGCCCTCACGTCATCGACTCTCGTGAAACGGAACTCGTGAAGGACTTCCGCCAGCTCATCATCCGATTCCTCGACGAATGGATCAGCCGTATCGCACAGTCCGAGAAGCGCGACTTCGCGGACCGCAGCACCGACGGCGCAAACCTCGACACCGATGAGTTTGGCTACTTCCGTACTCGAAACCTTGTCGATCTGTGGCGCATGCTGCGCGAGCAGACCGATGCCGCGGGTAACAGCGAGCGCACCGACGTCGTCGAGGGTGTTATCGACACCATGTTCCAGCGCCTCAAGTCGCGCCAGGTTGCATGGCAGAAGATGCTCGATGACGAGGCGGAGAAGTACACAGGCGCGAATCCCGACATGGAGGGTTTCCAGGCCTTACAAGATTGGTTGATAGCCACTGCCAATGACCAAATCGCCTGCATTGACGACAACGAAGAAGCAGGCCGGTTCGGCTACATTACCTCCTTCCGCGAGAAGCTCGCCCCCCTCGTCTCCTCCGCCTATCTCTCCCACGCCGACGCCGAGCTCAGCTCCCTGCGCGACGGCTACGTCGACCTCTCCACGCACTGCATCTCGGCCTTCGCCCAGCTGATCCTGCGCGTCGACTTCCGCACCGTAATGCCCGACTTCTTCACGCCCAAGTGGTACACCACCACCGCTATGAAGCAGATCGTCGTCACCTTCGAGGAGTACGTCGGCGACTACAAGCTCGTCCTCCACCACTCCCTCCTCGACATCCTCATCGAGGAGATGTCCGACGCCCTCCTCGTCGCCTACCTCGGCTGCGTCCGCAACCGCGGCGCAAAGTTCCGTCGCCAGGAGCCCTTCCAGGATAAGCTCTTCGAGGACGTCAGCACCGTGTTCGAGTTCTTCACCAGTTTCCCTAGCCCGGACGTCGCCGAGATCATCAAGTCTAAGTGGCGCGTCACCGAGCCGTTCAGCCAGCTGCTCCTCGCGGACAAAGCCTCCGTGCCGGACGTGTTCGAGGGGTTTAAAACTGACTACTGGGATCTGCAGCTCAGTTGGGTAGAGGCGGTGTTGCGCTCGAGAGATGATTTCGATAGAGCGTTGCTGAATGGCGTTAAGGCGCGCGCGGCACAGATGGAGATCAACAGGGGACAGGAAACGATTATGAGTAAAGTGAAGTAGAGGGTAGAGTAGATGTTGCGGAGTAGTGTTATTTTGACGTGAGCGAGGCGTTGGGGTTGGGTAGCCAGGCAGCGGCTTTGCATTATAGGAGTTTGGAAAATTTATGCACAGTGAGGAGACTCGATAACAATAAAATTTATAAGTGGTTAAATAAATTTCTTAACAAAGTAAACTATTTTTGACTAGCTGAACAAGTATGTATTTCCGAGAATCAAGACTGACTCCGTGACGATAATATTGCCAATCGCCACCCCGCCCACCGTGCCCCTGAGCGCTCCTGGCTCCCTTCCCCATCTATCATAGCATCAATAAACTAATATTCCGACTCCACTCCCGGTTCTCTCCCCTCAAGCTTCCACTTCCCAATCGTCTTCTTCACCGCAAACTTCGTCTCATCCTTCGCAAACTGCAGATTCCTCATCGGCTTCCACTGCATCAAGCCCCTCTGCTTACGATGCAAATCCTTCACATCCGCCTTCGTTTGCACCTCTCCATCCGCAGTGGGCCCCTCCTGATCTCTCGACGTCGTCGTCGCATCCTGCAGCCCTAAATCACTACTATCATCGCTATCCTCATCATCATACGTATACGCATCACTGCTGTGATCTCCCCTTCCCCCCTGCCCCGGCCCCGCACTAGGTTGCCCTTCATACCCATCCCCCTGCGCACTCCTCGCGCCCCTATAATCAACATACTTCGACGGGTCCTCCCCAAACGCCCCGCTCCAGTCCGTCCCATCCTTCGAGAGCCACTTCTTCTTATCATCCTCGTCAGCCTGCGACAGCACATCACGACCCTGCGTCAGGCTCTGATCGTGCAGCTGCTGCACCGCGGGCGGCATCTCCTTCGACACATGCGTAGTGCGCACACCCTCTGCGTGGCACGCCTCCCACGTCTCTTGTGTCTCGCGGGAATCGTTGTCGGCGACGAAGCGTGCGTGGTCCTGGTCCGTGCCGGCCTTGAAGCAGCAGCGGAACTGCAGGCGTCCGACCTCCTCGATCTTGATGTCAGGGATGTCGTTGAAGTTCTCCTCCGTGATGTAGTTCTGCGTCAGCCGCATGCCCTTATCTGTCTTCCAAATGGGGATGTTGATGGCCTCCTCCTGGTTATCCTCGAGGTGGTGCAGCCAGATGACTGCGTAGGCGTCGACAGACCGGCTGCCCGACTTGCGGAACTCGAAGACGATGGGAGAGCGGTAGCGGTACTTGACTGGGAGACGCACGTTGTTCTTACCATCCTTCTTGGCGAGGTCCCAGAAAACGCCGTCGCCCTCGGCGAGCTTGTGGCAGTGTGTGCGCCCGATTCGGCCTGTGCTGCCTCCTGTGCGCATCTTCAGCTTCGCGGTGGACTGGTATCCAAGTGCTATTATTTTGGGGGACCGGAACTCGAATGTGCCGACATCCCAGCCTAATTGGTTAAGTGGAAGTTTTGTCTCGACACTTCGGAAAAGGAGTGAAATGCGAACACGGCCAAACCCGATGCCGCCATCCAGAGGATACCATCTTGTAACTTGGGAGCTCGTCTGGAGAATGTCCGACAACTTCAGTGGCACAACGCCCAAAATAGGATCGTGCTGCCTCATCCGTTGATCTCTAACAGTAACAGTGACGATTCCAGACCGCCAGTCTCTCATAAAGCGCTCAGTACCAGCGTTGAAGATGGGCTTGCTGCTAACAACCTTTGCACGTGTACGATAGACCTATAACCGGTTAATAATCTACTACAACAATATTAAAAGGTTTCACTTACGAGTTCATCATTGTACAAGATCGTACAGTAACTGCTCGGAAGCTTCTTTCCCTCCTCCTCCTTCGTTTCTCCACTAGGCCGGGCGGGTTCGAATTCTCGTCCCTTCCTGTTGCCATTGCTGCCCTGGGTATTCTCCAACTCGAGGTTGACAATTTGGTGGATGATAACGCTGCAAACACCACTTGGCCACAATGGGTCAGGAGGCGTGTGAACGACAGCATCTTCCTCTGGGCTATCCAAGGATCCCTTCTCATCCTGCAATGCCGGGTTGTCTTTTAGGTTATCCGGAAGGTTAATATCCTTCCCGTGAGTCCTGAGAGCAGGACGCATTTGAGGCTTGCCAAAGTACCCAACCTCCCATATCAGTTCACCAGGCATCGAACTCTCGGCCTTTGTACCACGAAGTTTGGACACTTGTGGGTACATCCTGCCAGGGTGCTGGATCATCTTCTGCATGGAGAGTTCGACCTTTCCAACGACATCATCGGCTGTAGATCGATCCGAGTCCCAAAGCTCCATCGACAGCTGCTCATCGGCCTTGATGAGATCAGGAGTAACCAAAAGAGCGCATGTTTCCTCCCAGACAGGGTTGAGGTCGTCTTGAATAACACGGGTGCAGTACATTGGCTTGCCGTACTTGGAGAAGCTGACGGTAATGTAAGGATCACTTCCGCCGCCCTCGCTGCCTCGGCGGTCTTGTTTGCTAAGGCCAGTTGCCTTATGGATTCTGATCCAGAGGATACCGAGTGCTTCGACATCTTTCTGGATGTCATCACCCTGGAGCATCTTGGCCATATCGAGCGTCATGGACTTTGGAGCAACATACTCAGCTGCTGCTGCCCCAATGGCGTAGTTGACAAATTTCGAGATAAGAGGAAGATTTAAAATATTGACGTTCGACTCGAGCATTGGCATACAGCCTGCCTGGACCTTTGGAAGGCCCATAAGTGTGAACGTGAGGGCCTTGAGGAATGGTGGCTCAGGAGACATCTGAAGGCGTAGGCGAACAGTGCCAACGAGACCTTGCAGCTCAACCCAAACCGGCAATGGAACGCCGAATAAACCTTTAACTCCAAGGTAGAAGACAAGCTCCATGTGCATATTCTTTGCCTTTGATGAGACGCCCTTTCCGGTTGGCTTAGCATGGTACGCAAAGGAGCATTCGATATTGTAGTAGTCTCCGCCCTCTTCATCTGCCGCAACTTCTTGTGGGTCCTTTTCCTCGGCGTTTTGCCTGTGGATGTCTTCCTTCAACTCCTCTACGTGATGATCGGGTAGAGCTCGAAGACTCAAGATGCGGATTGGGTTGCTGCCTTGGTTGATTTCGGCGACTCGGACGTTCTCGATGACGCCGGGAACAGAGGCTTGCATGACATCCTCGAGCGTATCGGCCACACTCGCAAACATCTCGGGGTCGATAAGGCCCCAAACAACGCCGAGTAGGGTATTCATCCACTCGACAGATTCTGGGATTAGGTTTGCGACAGCCTAGAGAATTCAAAGTTAGCATATTCTGTTGAGGGAGGGGATGGTAGACTTGCTGTCTCGCCCCGCTCTTGCTCACTCGACCACTCTTGGTCTCTCCCAGCCCGTACAACGGCCTTCATCCACAGAAAGATGCCCGAAGAGACACACATTCCAAGCGGGATGAGACCATAGAGTGCTCCCCCAAACATCTTCCCCAGTATTACTATGGCTGCAAGCACGCCAATACATAGAATTTCGGTCCGCTTCTCCAGCGCCTCAAACATTGGTTCGTAACTGACTGAAGGCGTCGGATGGAAGAGGACGTTCGTCTTTTCACCCTTGATCGGTACATCAGAGGTGCTGCCTGGGTGGATAGGATCTGGCGGCGCCGTAACATCTTGTGCATGGCTGTACTCTTTGCCGGATTGGTTCTTGTCACTCTTCATTGTCTATGAGACGCCAGTTAGCATCAATGGCATGAGATGGGATACTGGGAACAATAACTAACCGTCTTTTTCCCGAGATTGGCATTGGGCACGGAGAGCTGTATATGGTCAGCAATTGGCCATACTACTAATCGCCGTCTGACTTACCTTCGGATTGAGTGCGGCGTCCATGAAGTTCTCATCGACATCCTCAATCTGCACCTGCCGGCCAGTTGTCGGATCCGTCACTGTCTGCCGGGAGCTTTGAGGTGCTGATGCCCGCTTGTCCTTGTGTGCCTGGACTTCGCCTGACTGCGCGGCCTGCTGAGCCATCAATTGCGCATCGCGAGTCTTCTTGTCCCGGTCCATGTTCTCAAGGAACTTCTGTACGTTGGGCACTGGGTTGCGCCCAGAGTAATGGCCCCCAGGCCCGAACTTCGCGTCGCCGGACGACATGGTGAAGGTGGTAGTATCCTATCAGTATAGAATAGTTTCAATGGAGCTACTTTTCGGGATTCAAGCAGCTCCCAATTGCAAGGTGGTTCCGTCACTCTGATCTGGGGTTCTCATATGATGCCGCTTGTAGTTTAAAGACGCGTATATACTGTGACAATGGAAAGAAGAATTGGAGAAGCTGTAGAACGGAAATTGGAAGCTACTAAAAGCCCTAACTTGCGGTTCCTTAACAATACAGGCTTCTGAACAGGATTCCTGCTGCTGTCATAGGTGAATTGCCAAGGTGGTTTGCTGGTTCGCTGCGTAGGGTTTGGATCAGGGCCTTGTGACGTCATAATCTCTCCTCCAAGCGTTCAAAATATTTCAGCCACAGCACGATAGCAGCTTTCCGAGCGATAAAGCCAGGATAAAGCCACCGCGCTGTGGCTTATATCTCACTAAAAGTACAAATTGTCTCTTAAATATGGAGATTTGAACCATAAATGATCCAGAACGACCCAAAAGAGGACTTTGGTTTCAGCTATGCGAGGTTGGAGAATTTCCGCTTTAAGTAATCCAAAATGGAGCGCTTGTCATGAACCGGGCATTGGGTTGCCGATCCTTTCCCCAGTACCTGGTATTTGCGTCATTGCAACCACGACAACAGGTCCGACAACAGCCAAGCAAAGCCTCAAATTCTGTACGAGTAAGGTAAGGAATAGTATGAGTAGTATACATTTCTCTATGCTCTACCGCCCTTTTCCTAACACCGTTATATATTTTATATACAAGGCCGAATTTGAGATTTGAGATTACCACGAGACGCCGCCCAATGTAAACCGCTGCCGAAGCACATAAATGCCGCTCTATATCATACACTTAGTTGCACAGCAAAAACAACTCATGCTCTTGCTCATGACACGGCCAACGGCGACAGCTGGCCATTCTTGCCATATCTAGCTTCTACACAGAATATATTAGCCCCGTCCGCATCAAATATAACCTCTCTCACTCGAAGGAAGACTCACTGAAGAAAGTATAACTCAGCGTCACCTGCTCAATCCCTTTCATGTTCGGGTCATTCACAAACTCCGGGTCAATGTAGAAGAACACCGGCATATCCACCGTCTCCCCGGCATTCAGTCTCTGCTCCTCGAAACAGAAACACTGGATCTTGCTGAAATGCGGCGCCACCTGCCCGGGCGTCACACTGTACGTCGCAACCCCGATAATATCCTCCGACGACTTGTTCGTCGCCGTGTAGAACGCCAGTGCCGTCTCGCCGGGCAGGACCCGCACCTCGCGCTGCTGCGGCGTGAAGCTCCAGGGGAGCACGTCGGAGACCGAGCCGTTGAAGGTAACCCGGATGCGCTTGGCGCCCACGACGGGCCGGAGCGATTTCGAGGGGTCGTCGGTATTGTGCGCCGCGGATTTGATCGGCTGGCCACCAAAGCCAGTTGTTGCGCAGATCTAGAACGAGATGATCAGCTTATACCCTGTGTCAATCCGGAGGGGTAACCCACCATTTTATACAGAGGCACAGAGCCATAGGAAAGCGCGACCGTCCCCAAAATAATGCTGAGGGTATAAAACCTAGACGAAGTCAGCATAAAGCCTGACTCAGCGACCGGTGACTGCATACATAGTCGACGTATTCTTCTTCGCAAACGGCGCCCTCATCTGCTCCATCGTCGGCGCCGTATTGCTCGTCCGCGGCTTCGACTCCCCGGAGATGCCTCTCACGGGCCGCCGGATGGGCGTCCGCGCGCACGATCTCCACGCGCTGGCGGCATTCCGAAGCCCGAGTCTCGGGGCGTTCATTGTAGGGTGGAAAGGGGGAGTGTCGTCTGTGAATTTCGTCAAGTAACCGTCTCCATCGCGCACCTTGAGGGTCGTTTTCGAGCTTCCGAAATATTGTCAATCCCAATCCGAGTACCAAGCAAACGGATAATCGATGATCCGGTAGAAGCTGCGACTGGGGGGACCCATCACGTGATTACTAACTTCTTGATCCGGAAGTTGCGATTCAATTTGAGAAGGAACGACCAATACCAAGGTTAATAATCGGGAAGGGGCGGAGGACATGCCCGGAGGAGAATTTCAGTTGACTTATAAGACAAGGGCGCAACCGTGCGGCTTAAGTTTTTAAACGTTCACGTTGTAGGGCTTGGTGGCCGAACCTTTGTGAGAAGCAATTGTAACTTTCAACAATAATTGACAGAGGCTCTCACTGATGAAGTATATGAGCATTATACCACATATAAATGATCTCCCTTCGTTAAAAGTTGAGGCTTTCATTAGATGGCACCTGGCACCGTCTCAACCACAACCCCACCACCCTCAACAATGCCTCCAACCTCAACCCCCCCAGCGCCCATCCCATCTGCCCCTCCTCCTGGACAAACCGTCCTATACAACGTCTACCGCATCTACATAACTCAAGGAACCGGACCCCTCCACGAAGGAATTGCCCTCGTCCCCGTCCAGCTCATATCCCAAACCGCAGGCGCTTCTACCACGTCACAGGCACCATCGGGCTAGGCATGGACTACCAGTGTCGGCCCGCCGAAAAGTTCGGCCTCAACCCGGCGTTCACAAGCGCAGAGCTGATGTTTCAGATGCCGAAGTCCCTGTTGGTGGAGTTTGAGGCTATCGCGTGCAGTGTCCCGCCACCACATGATCCGAGAGTGCTGCTGGAGCGGAATCCGAAGCCGCCGGCGAGGGACTGTGGCATGTGGGTTACGGAGGTTTTGGATCGGACGATGGCGCTTTTACGAGATAAGGGGGTGGATTTATGAGTTTAGGGGTTTGACCTTAGCTAGCCTTTAAATATGGTTAGTTTTTGTTATATTTCATATATTGTGGGCTCATATGTCACGCTATATTTACATCGTCTCATTTTTAGGGCCGCGCGAGTGGACTTAGCTGCTACTCTATAATATCCAGGCACGAGCTCTTGATTTTAATGAACATAAGTAGCTGCACCTTTCCTACACCTTCACGTTTCCTTGCTTTTGGCACGTCGACATCTCAGTTGTGAACTCTCCTCACTTGTAGGGAACATCAGTACTCACGTTTTCTAACGCCAGGATGGAAATCAAGCTTCACAAATGAAACTCCAGTAACGCACCGCTCTAGAAAAAGTTTCAACGCCTAAGCCACGATGTATAACCCAAAGACACGAGAACTTGACTTTGAAGAGTTCTTATACGTTAATGTGCAAGGAAGACTTCAGAAACCAAGAGGATGGTTCCCTCCGTTATCAAACTATCTTTTGGAGAACTTCGGAGCTGTCTCAGTTTCGGAAACATTCCCATATATAATTGTGTTTTGTGAGGATAAAGTGCCGCCACCCTCTGAGCGGCCCTTTAAGATTGCAGGCATGGTCGCAGTTTGGCTTGTAGAGGGGGAAGTCGTGTTTCCAGACGTGAAAATTTGCCATCACATTATATCCTTGTGTGTGCTGGAAAGTCCTTTACTAAATTTGCCGGCAGGATATAGAAATGGGACAAGGAGGCAATGCCCCGTGGATATCGCTCAACCGGCACCTCCTTGCCGATCTTGACGTTTTCGTTATCCCAAAGGCCAAAACCTTGTCGGCTATCATGAATGAGCATTTCCCGGACGCTTTCGCCATTTCGTTCGTCAGCCATCAGATTATTATAGAGCTGATGAAGGTCACCGACGAGGAACATTTGAAGCGTTTAGATTACTTAACTGTGGGGTTTTCAGGTACGCATGTTGCCCTTAGATATTACAACGGTCCAATTCACGGGCGGGAGCTCGACCGCCCAAAGCCGAATGCGAATAAGTTCCGTGACGAATACGACGGCACTGACTATTTGAAGTCCCATGGGTGTTTTCATCTAGGTTCCATGATGTCTCGCAGCCGATACGACATTCACGGCAGGAATTCAAGTTAAAAGGCAACAGGATACCGGAGTGACAGTACCCATCTCCTGCTGGGACAAGAAACCCGAACCCGAACTCCGAGTTGGAAACTACATCACGCAAGGAGACTGGGAAAATGGAACGGGTTTTCAAATACTGCGCAGTAAACGGATACTAAAAAGCGGCACCCGAGTTGCAACGACGTATAAGCCATTTAATAACCGATTCACCAACCTCAAAGGCTTTGCCTCCAACCTTTTACACAGTGACGACATAAGGAAAGTTAACGAATTATTCTGGACCGATAGCTTCGTGACTGGGCCGCAGCAACTAGCAAGTATCGGCAAGAGAGTCTGCAAAGTTGACGTAACAGGCAACGATCTATTCAGTGACCCGAACGCACCATCCATATCCCCAGAATATGGCGAGCTTGTTCAGGGCATATATGCTACTTCGATGCCGCCAATCAACAGGCAGCCGAGGATACAGGACGGCGTTTGCGGTGCTCCCATTATCCGCGCTCGAAAGGAAGAGCTTCTCAATCGCCCACGGGCTGGAGCAAAGGTTTTGACTCCTGAGACTGGAGAGCCGTCTGCCAAAGGCCCTTATTGGGACACCCCACTTACAGTACTTCAGAAGCGGTTGCCGCAGGAAGAAACTACAGGAGAAGTCGCGGGGTTCATGGATATTCAGTACGGCGGTGATCGCTTGCTGTGCTTTGCTGATGTAGTCGACGGATTAGTTGACGATGGATGGGCGGTTGCGCCGGTGTATGAGAAACGGAAATTTAACGGGGGTGGCATATGTGGCGATTCGGGCCCCTCCGCCGCCAAACGTTCTCGTAATAAATGATCCTACTTTGGGATTGAGAGGTGAATTTTGGACTTTGACTATTCTGGAGTTATGACAGCGGGGAGGATTCATAAACTCGCGAGTTTGTTATTTGCCAGCATTTGAAAGGCTACTTTGTTCTTTGGATATAAGCGCTTATGGGGATTTAAATTGTCTGAGATGACTCTAGACGCTCACACACGGAAATCTATCTTCGTACAACATTTGTTGTAGCATCTCCTATAGTCCTGTACGCAAGTCTTCGTATGGCATTTGACGATATGGATGTAGCAGCCAAGGTGCAGATAACTGAGGCCCCAACAAACCAGTAGATGCTGGGATGATTACCCATCTCCCTGAGATTCATCCCAGAAGCCGAACAAATCGTGCTTAGCGAGGACAGGAAGAAAAAGGCCAGTCTTGTCAAGCTACCCACGCTAACAGCCTGTTGGATTGCGTGCCGATTTTCTTCCAACTGTAACACCATCAAGTCCATTTGTACTTCGCTCTGATGGTCGCTAATATTGAGAAGTACTTGGGCGATGCGAGATTTCTCACATAACAGTGTGGTCTCAACTTTGCGCTGTAAGTCGTGCAAGCTCGCATCATCTTGAACGTCCCCCAAGGTATTCGTCGAGCCAGCCCTTGCAGTCTATAGTTATTCGACTTGAACGGTCAATCATCTTTCTATGTCTGTATTACTGCCCATTTAAAGGACCTAGAAACTTAGAATTACACAGTGAGCTATTATAGCGGCTCGGATCGTTTTTGGTGGGTCAAGTGAGGGGAGAACTAAAGATTTGCGGATATACCTCGGCGGACATGCCTCGGTAAACGAACAGCCCCCAAGATTGAACTTCATATGTTCCATAGTCTATATAATACCACAGCAGTCCTACAATATCATAGCAGGCTACGCACCTTCCGCTTTACGTTTATCTAGATATAATGGCCGACGACGACCTTACTTTCTTTCAGTCTATCCCATGGTGTGCGTCCCTCATTAACGACCCCGGATTCGTGACCATCCCGACGATCTCCCGCGTGAGCAAGGAAAGCACTGAAGATGCACTCTTTGGCGACATATTAAAGACGGACAAAACAATATCAGCATGTCTATCACTATATAAGAAACCTGCAACATCGACCGCGTCGATCGAAGAAGTCACGACTCTTCTTTCCCTTGAATCCGGACTTAATGGCTACGCGCGTATTTGTCACGGGGGAATTGTCGCCACAATACTCGATGAGGTTATGGGAATTCTGCTTTCTGTAAATAAAGACCGAGAAGCGGAAGTTGCCAGAGCTACTGGAGGACAAGTCGAACAGATGGCTGAGGTTACGGCAGAATTAACTGTCAAATATTTAAAGCCGGTCGAAACGCCTCGGAATGTCCGTGTCAAGGTCTGGATTTCAAGGAGAGAGGGGCGCAAATTTTGGATGCAGGGGACCATAGAAGATAAATCGAGTACGGTATTAGCTAGAGGCGAAGCTATATTTGTCCGAACAAGAAGAGGGGTACTGTAGTATGTTCTTACTATAAGAAAGTCCTCAGAGATCATCGTCCTGCTTTCTTATATTTGTACTGTACACACATACTGTATGTGTAAAGATCCTTGGCTAAATAGGGCAGTAGGAAGTCACGTTTCTAGCAATTATATTCCCATTGGAGTATGGAATGTACTGCCATGCTGCTTTGTCTAATTCTTTGGGATTTTGCGAGCAGGCTATCTCATTGTAAATGTTCTCATCGTCCCACTCATCTATATGAAACAATTGGAGTTTATCTGGTTGTAAATGTGTCGTCTGCTGAGTGTCGTTTGCGGTCCTACTAGCGTCGTCCACATCGGTGAAATCGGCCACGAGAGGCTCGCTCTGTGTAAACGGGGCATGTCTTGTGTTTCCCAACTGAGAGTCTACTGCTCAAATATCTCAAAAGTTTCGGCTGAAGATCGGGTATGGTAGCAGTCGAACTGACTGAGTCGCTTAAGTCGATTGAAGAGAGTAAGACCACTGACATCGCTGCCGCGTTCTTATGGGCCTTGTCTGGGCTTTATATTGATTCCTGCCAGAAGAGTGGACTGGCATCTTCTTATTAAGCGTTCGACCGTGTCTCGCTACAACGACTGGCTGTTGCTGTGCAGCTCGTCACTTTTTAGTTGGACGGTGCTCTACAGAGCCCGAAAAAATTATAAAAAATCAGAAATTAAATAACGTATTTCACAAGCGAGTGAGCCACACAAGCGAGTGAGCCACAAAAACACCAAAAATTGACTATTACTACTACTACAACACCACCACCCTACATAATGACCCTTATTCAATCGTAATTGATTCCTGTCGCCTCTTGCACGTACAGGTATTATGACCTATTTTCTCACATCGGCTATAGCGCTGTTGCTAGCCCTTAGAGCCTACTTGCTAACTACTCTTATATGCTACCTCCATTTAGACTTAAGCATCAACCTTAGCACTCTAAAGGATATCCTCTACGTCTTATATAGAGAGGCTTCCCCCTTGCATTATACACCTCTTACACTTCCTTTCCCTCCTCTTTTTCTCTTTATTTGCTGCTTATAGAGCCTTAACTTCTGCTTTAAGCAGAATAGTAGAATGCATTATCATTTCTACTCCTTTAACAAGGCAGCTAACAGCATTATTTATTAAGCTAGGAGAGCTGTTCTAATGTTGTATAATATAGTTCTTAATGTACTCTGTTTAAAAGTTAAGCTCCTTTATAGTTTAGGGAGTCTTTAAAGTCTAATTGTTACTCTTAACTATAGGAGGTGTGGCAAACCCTGTCTGCTTGCTCTGTAATGGTCGACCTTACCTGTAGCAGTGCACAAGTGTAGCGGTGGACTAGGAAATCAAGAGGTGGTTCTATTGAAGATCTAAAGCTACGGAAGAAAGAGGAAGAGAGGTGGGCGAAGCCTAGATGTCTGGCTTATGACTACAGCCCTGAAACGGGCGAGGTTTGAGGCTGTTACCCCTTTACATGTAGTCCGGAGGACCCGTTAGGGTCTGTGAGAACTGTAATCACGTGGCATCAAGTGCATGCCTGTGACAGGAGGGGTTAGAGTCCTTAAGTATAGAGTTAAGTAAGAAAGGACATTCTATAGCTTATATAGAACTAATCCTATTACTTAGAACCTACTCTTAATGTTCTGCTCTATAAATGTAGCTTTAAATGCTTCTTTAAATGTAGAGAGAAACTTAAGCTTTATAATATAGTTTAGTCTATTCTATATAACGTACATGCATAGCGAAAGCTCCAGCATAGCAAACGCTCCACCCCATTTTACA
>JPKE01001844.1:0-28292 GCA_000750995.1 Pseudogymnoascus sp. VKM F-4520 (FW-2644) | reverse complement strand
GGGGGGGGGGGTTATGGAGGAGGAGGGATGAGGGTGGTGATGCTTGGGCGTTGTTTCCGAGTATTTCTGGTGAAAAGGCGTGTTTCTTGTTAGCAGATGCATTATGAGAGATACGTCATGGACGGGATATAAACAAGCATGGAATCTTATTTACAGCTCTGTGACCAAACTTATAAATAGTTCTAAAGGCTAAATGTTAGACTTCGATGCATTCCATGGATGATAGTAGTACTCTAGAGGCAGGCACGCCCCGATCATGGTGCCATTATCTACATGCCTCATTGGACTATTTGTGGAACTCGAGTATGGAGACGGCCGTGTATATCAGCCTGAGTCGCTACCAGGTACTTTTGGCGGGCGGACGACTCTATATCACCATGAGGAGGAACCATTTTACGAGACAATAAGCCAGATGACCCGCGATCGGCAGGAGATATAAACGGAAAGAGCGATCCTCTCATTCGCTCGACCTCAAGCGGTGACAGGTTGGGGGGCACATGGTGACAGGAAAGGGCACGGCGACAGGAAAGGGCATGGTGACGGGTTGGGAGCACACGATGACGGGTATGGGGGTGACAGTGGCGGAGACAGATTTCGGTGAGCATTAGCTGGCGGGGGCTGTTTGCGGTGCTCTTCTTGCTCCGCCGATAGCTGGCGCCGAAGCTCCGTGATGTGCGCCTTAAGCGCGGTGTTCTCTTCTTCGTGCTTCTTTGCAATAGAAGCTAGTTGCACTGTAGACATGCTCGTGAAGCAGTCATCTATTTGAACTGTTCCGTCAGCGATGAAGGTTTCGATGGAGGCTTAAAGGTGGTTATAATGATACGAGAGGGGGGCTGTAAATTAGCTTCAAAAGAACTAGTTAAATAGACTACTCTATACTTGCTTAAAAGGCTAAACACTAGCTTCGACTCATTATATGGATAGTTTAGGCAGGCACACCTCGATAATGGCGCCATTATTTAAGACATATAAATGGAACGATTCGCCCATTCGCACTTTCCCTCCCAAGAATAAAGGTTTATTTTTACTTCTCTCTACTGACGAAACATAGCGAGGTGACACACCACGTTATTTATACAGCATCAGCATCCACTAATCATCAGGAAGTTATCATAACATCTCTTTACTAGCACAGAGGTGCTATCGATACTCGCTCCTCACCCAGCTGGTTTCCCACTCAAAATCTGCATCACCGCTTGAATCAGCTAACCCATACTACCTCTCTCTAGGCATCAAATTCCCACCTCCTGCCTTCGACTTGTGATAGCTAACACCCTCAAGCTTCCAACATCAACTAACCCTCCAAGAACTCAAGATGGGCCAAGCCCTTTCTACACCAGAGCCCGCTAATACCCATCCAGATCGACCTCGATGGGAAAACCCAGGCGGCTGGGGTGCACGACACATCAGCGACACCGCACCCTTCACCCTCTGGGACCCCGCCAGGCGTCGGTACCGCATGCCCGACAGAGGTGCTGAATACGAGTGGTGCCGGGAGAAATTCGGCGACGGCGAATTCTCTCAACCATGCTGTTTCACCTCCATCTCGACCTCCTCTCCTCCCCAACCCGCCCCGTTCACACTGGGCGGTATGCCGCTTATACTCCATCCCCCGGGAAAAAATATGCAGCTATGGGGAGATGGGCCAGACGTATGGGGAGAAGAGCCATACGGTCTGCATTTGATACCGAGGGGGAATTATGCTAATCCGCGCGTGACTAATCTGTGTCTGGAGGTGAGGTGGGATTTTATGGCGCTCCCGACTAAAGAGCAGAATGCAGAGATACTTACAGCGCTGGAGCCGCTGGCGAATGTGCGTAGGGTGATATATATGCCCTACTTGACCGTCGCGGAGCTTGAAGTGGGGGATGGGAGGGTGTATGAACCCCGCTCGCTGCCTGGGAGGGTCGGGGGGTGGACGATGCTTTATCATCATGCTGAAGAGCCGTTTTTGGAGGGGATGAAAGAGATGGTGAGCTGTCTGCGGCTGAAGGGGGCGGATTCGGGGAGTTGGTTTGAGGTAGAAGGGGGGGAGGTGGCGTTGTTGGCGTGGGCGGAGGTGTATGTTAAACCGCGGCCGGCGCTGGGAGATGGCGAGGTTGGAGTGGGGGAGTGGGAGCGGCGCTCGCAGTTCAGGGTGTTTGGGGAGGTGAGCGAAGAGATGCGGGGGTTGCCTATTGTAAGATGTGAGACTGGGGAAGCGGTGGGGGAGTTTGATGTGGTGGATGGGGCGGTTGAGTGTGTTGCTTGGGGCTGGGATGAGTTGGGTGGAGAGGGGTGGTTGGTTGTGTAGGTTGGCGGACTTGTATTTCGATTAGTTATATGCATTTTTTGATCGGATAGAGATCAAAAGTTATGCAGTTGCTCATGCGGCCCAAAAGTCTAAATAGGGACTGCGCATAATAGCTAAGTTTAGAGCAACTATAGTTCAAATAAAGGGGTCTAATCATCCAGGTCCATAGCCAATACGCCAGTCACTCAGAAATAGAACTAGAGAGATAAGTTCTATCAGTTTAAATTGCTGTTATCAATCCTGAGTTCGGAGAGTCCATCTTCGACTTTCCGACACCACGGGTACTGTAGCTTGCTAGAGAATAGAGAATAGTAACTTGTAAGGGTCTAGTAAACCATAATCCTCGAAGAAACCATGTGTTAATATGAGTCCGCACAGAAGTGCTATTTTAGTCTGGTTTTGTATAGGAACTCGTTCTATTTTCTACATAAATATATTCAAATTCCGCATAACTTAGAACATATCAATATAAAATGGAGGAAAATAAATCTGCAGTAGAGATCATACCGGGTCTCTACCTCTCATCATTTCCTGACGAGATCGACAAAAAATACACCCACGTTCTCAACTTGTGTATGACACCACACGAAGAAAGCTCTCATGCCTCTCCCAGGCCGGAGACCCTTCACATCCAACTCCTCGACTGGGACGATATCACGCCCTACATCCCACAGATCCTACAGTTCATCGATACCGCCCTCCAGCACCCGCAAAACCGAGTGCTCGTCTACTGTGCGCTTGGCGTTAACCGTTCTGAGGCTGCTGTCACGGCTTATCTCTGCCACCGGGATGGGTCAAATTCAACGGCTGCGTTGAAGTATTTGAAGGGTAGGAAAGCAGATGTTCAACATTCGGTTATGTTTCTTCAGCAAATCGATGGGTATTTTGGATACAAGAACACCTTTGAGATAGACCCTATGATGGCTTAGTTACGGCCCCGGCCTTGGGGTTTTGGTCCGGTGCCGCAATATCGCAGCGTGCGGGATATGTGACTTTGATTCGCTGGCTGACTTTTCGTCCATCGAGGCCGATACCGAATTCATCATTGACAGCTCGTCCGGTAGGGTCTCCAGAGGCGACGACGTGGTAGGCTGTTAAGAAACACTTCTGCGGCTCTCCCCCGCCTCGAGGCTGGAAGCTTACCACCGCCCCCAGACTCCCTGAGTCTGTGGTACTGAGCTGGGGCCCGACCGATGCGCCCAGAGTAGGCGCGGGGGTTTGATCTCGCAGGAACTTTGGGTGACAACTAGTAGTCCCTCGTTCTGTGGCGGAGGGGATGTTGAACCCAGGCAGGATCTCCAGAGCGATCTCGACATCTTCTTTAAAATGGACGGCTTCGATCGACTGGCGGATCTGTGCTTCCACTACGGCCCAGTAGGCGTAGGAACCTGGCGCGACGAAGATGATTACCGTTGGTTGCTTGGTGTTATCGATGGTTGGGACCTTGTGCTGGCGATTGTGATATGCGATTGATGTGCACATGTCGGGGCAATTCCTTCTCACTTCGGCTTCGACGACAGATTGGATTCGGGAGAAGCATCTATGGACGGCTGTGTCTGGCATAATGGGCGAAGAGAGGTCGGAATATATCCCAAATGGGTTCTCAATCTCGACATTCATCGTGGTACCAATCCTGGCCGCAGCCTTCTTCACTATTCCATAGATGTAGTTAGTGGCTTCTTGCCACCGGGTGGTGTCCGTGTCTCTTGTCCCGATAACAATCGTATCTTCCTCTGTCTCGGGGACACCTCGCTGCGATAGTCTCTGGACATTCATGTAATGGAATTTGATCTCGAATTCCTTTAATGCCTCCAAGATCCTATACTGGAGAGCTTCGTCAACTAAGCCATAATTACAAGCGCCAGGTTTATGGTCATATGGCCATGAAACAGGAATCTTGTTTGTTGGGACAAATCGAAAGGATCCTTTTTGGCGACGTATAGCTCGATGGAGCAAGGTCCACCTTTGGAGAGATGCATTAGCATTGGGCATTAGCATTGCAAGTTGGACATAAGGGGTAGGAACATACGATCAGGGCCCCTGAAGGGCAGAGTACTTGATACTAACTTTCTGGTCTTGCAACATATTCCCATAGTGGCTGAACGGATGGATATGGGCAGCTTAGGATACTGCGAGTTGTCTAGAGTAAAAGATTGAACTTACTTAGAGAGAAATGAAGATTACCTATTTGGCTTTATAACAAGATGTTAGGCCGAGGGAGTCATAAGCTATTCCGGATAGCCCTTAGGCTAACGGCCTCATGACGTTAAATGGACCCCTAAATCCAAACCTTTTGTAAAACTTGGTTTATGTAACACACATTGTAAGGTCTTTGAAGATATTGCGGCGTCATAGGCATATGGTGAGCTCGATCTTTAGCATGAGGAATTACTCCCGATAAACGATCATGCAAGTGATCATAGAAGTGATAATAAAAGTGACAGTACTTGTAGAAGTGATTATAGAAACGCCAATATAAACAGCCATAAGAATGACTATGCAGGATTGACTGTAGGAGAGCTAGTAAAGAACTTACCATGAGACTCGATAATCAAGCAACATTTACATCAAAGAACGTTCGAACAAGCAACCAAACTGGGGCAGGCCCCCAAGTTCACGATGGACGCTTGGCCACGCATACCCACCAAAGCACACTCATCTAGACACGCTAGCCCAAATAAGACGCAGATAAGGAAGGAAAGTAAATAGTTCTCGGAGCTGACAAGCATTCAGGATGCACACAAGGCCCGTAGATCGATCACTATACCGACGCACCGACAAACACGCCGACATGAGCAGACGAACCACCTCTTAAATCAGGCCAACTCGCAGCAAGGGCAAGAGCAGGCGAAGCACCTCGTCAACGACGACATCATACTCGTTGAAACTGAGCTAGCGGGGTACTCCTCTTCCACATCAACAAGCACGAGCGAGCTGAGCACCTCTCGTCACGTCAACAACTACAGGAAAGCAAATCACCGATGCACACACAACATCAACAACAACAAACACAAACACGAGAAGGAGATCAGCACGAGACTGAATTCGACAGAAGAAGGGACTCGACTAAGAAAGAAACTAACAACAAGGAACTTGACCAAAGAAAGAAACTAACCTAGAACGAACCCGACAAAAGAAAGAACTCACCATAAGAGCGAACTCACCTACCGATCACCACACAACAACCACAAATCACAATCAAAAAGTAAGACACACCATTCAGACATATTAACAACGTCTCCATTTGACCACAACTAACTAGCGTAGTGCGGTATACAGAGATCCAGTTCCGCAGGGTATCATCGATCCATCTCGGCGCCACGCGCGGGTATAAACGAGAGATAGAACACGACAACAAAAGGCTTCGCGCCACATAAAAGACATGAGAGACTCGTTAGCGTCCAGACTCCACACTCAACACAACGAGGTGCAGGTGGGAGCTAGGAGGCGACGGGGAGTGCATTTAGGCAGCAGTGGCGGCCGGAGCAGCAACGACCTCCTCGACCTTGGTCTCAGCGGCAGCGGTCTCGGGGACAACGGCATCAGCGACTGGGGCTAGAGATGGGGTCAGTCTAGGTTGGGTTGAACACAAACAAAGGATGCTTACCGGCGACCTCCTCAACCTTGGCCTCAACTGGGGCGGCAACAGCGGCCTCCTCGACCTTGGCGGCCTCAACGGCCTCGACCTTTGGCTCCTCAGCCTTGACCTCAGTGGCAGCTGGGGCAGCAGCCTCAGTAACGGCAGCAGCTGGGGCAACAGCAGCCTCGGTGATGGCAGCAGCTGGGGCGGCAGCCGCCTCAGGGGCAGCAGCCTCGACGGCCTTGGCAGCCTCGGCGACGGGGGCAGCCTCGGTGGCAACAGCTGAGGTACGTTAGCGCCGTACTTAGATCGGTATTTCTCCTGGCGACTATATATCCCCACTCTTCCAGGATATCGCCAAGATCGTTCTACAGATTGGATCCACATACCGGTATCAGCTGGAGCAGCGGCCGCAGGAGCGGTCTCGGTCGGCTTGTCGTCCGTGGTGGCAGTGGCAGCCACGGCAGCTGGGGCAGCAGCAGCTGCAGCAGCAGGCTTAGCCTCGGTGGTCTTGGTCTTTTTGCTGCCCTTGAAGAAGCTCTTGCACCTGGCCTTCAGGTTGGCGATCGCATTGGGAGCTATGGAAGGGGTTAGCTGGCGCGTTTTGGGGGAGGCGCAAGACGCGTTGTGGGTGAGGGCCAGGAAGGTCGGGGTGAGGTTTGAGGGAGCATGATCGACGGGGAGACTTACGAACGCCAGGCATGATGACGGTTGGGTGATTGGAAACTTGAGGTTGATGGTATAAGGGAGTTGAAGAAGGATGCGCAAGGCAAGAGGTTGAACTTGAGGGTCGAGGTGAGTTTGCGTGTGCGCGAAGCGTTATTGTTGTGATGTTGGGGAGATGAGAGTGTGAGGGAGATATACCCCAAGCTCGACGGCGCCGAGCACCAAGCGACGTCGAATTGGGGTTAGGTTAATTTGTGGCTTAAATTGAGACGGGGCTATACTAGGGGAAATGGCCCATGCAAGCGTCGCAGAAGAATCGCGATGCGCTTTCAAATTCATGGGCAGCATCTTACGGAGGAAATATTTGAGATACGCGGCGTTATTCAGATATTACCTATGTCGTATCCCTCAACAAAAAAAAGAACCAATTTCTTTAGCAGGAACGATGGGTGTTGCGGTTGCTGCAAGCTTGTGCAATTCCAGTATGTACGGCATGGCATGCATGCACTGCCCTGTACTATACGTACTATACATCAGACAAGGGGAAAGCTTGTACACGGATTAAGTAAGCACAGGTCTGGGGAAATGTCTCACTGGCCATACGATGGTGCTCCTATCGGCGGCGGTGAGCCTTATCGTGCGATCAACTGCCCACCTTGACAAATTAACTTGCATAGGGGTGGTTGGTAGGCATGCACGGAATACAACGGTGAGATGGGGAGATGGGGTGATAAGACATCAGTTCGTTAAGATCCACAGTTATGGCTTTAAAGAGGCTTGATTGAGCATCACTATTTTCCTTTTATGCTGCATATACAGCTTGATGGGATGCTTCTATATGATCCACGGGATCTTTGGATGGATGGCTATTATACCAAATACTTGGTGTAGTACTATCTATTGTTCACCTAGATATGGTTCATCTCGGCCCTGTTGCCCATGGCGCTCTTATTGGAGCATTACCTGGCGCTGGCGCTGAAGCAGACCCCGACGTAGCCCAAGGAGCACGAGTTGGCACCGAGCCATCGGTCTGGGGAGGAGCAGCGGAAGCAGGCTTTGCCCACGGTGCTGATGTTGCTACACCTGCCTGGGGAGGAGCATTGGTCGGGATATTGGCTGGAGCATTGGTCGCCCATGGAGCGCGTGTACCTTCCTGCGGCAATGGACGACTTGTCGGCGCACCGGTTGTGTTTCCGCTGACGGATATGGTGTGAGATGATGGCTGGTTGGATGTGTGTACTGTAGCGGCAGCTGCTGCCGCATTTGGGTCGTGCTCAAAGCTGAACAAAGACCCAAAGTTGAAATGTTGGACCACTGGAAACTTGGATAGCACTTCGGCATTGTACATTTTGATCATACCCTGGCGCTTTGTTAGAACCAAGTAGACGGGCGTTGGGATACGTCCACATACCTTGTTTACTTTCCCCCAGCCCGTGCGTATTCCAGATATATCAAATAGTATCGGGCTATGCTCCCAGAACGGCCCCGTCTTGACATCGTAGATGAAGCCAATTGCCGCGAAGTACATGTTCTTCTTTCTCTCTAGATCAACGATATTCTTCTTGGTGACAGAATCAGGTTTTGGTGCATCTGGCCGTGACCCCTCTATTGGCAAGGGCTCCCCATCTTTGATTGCGGGACAATATTGAGCTGAACCAAAAATATATGACAAGAAAAAATGGTCATCCAGGCCCCAGACACCGTGCGAGCCAGCGGGCTCGAGGGAATATGTGAGAACTAATCGACGGATAACATTCAGGTAACTGAAATAGAATCTTAGTATAGGAAAAATGACATAGGAATGCCACACCTACGGTTCAAAGACTCCAAGTACTATACTCCTCTCCAAACGACCATCATCTGATATTTCGTCTCCTGCCGTAAACCCACCAAGCTTCCACAAACCTCCCAAGAATGCCAGAAAACTCAGCTCGTGGCCCGTCCCAAAGTCTAGCCTCTGTGAGCTCCCAAACCCGCCCAGCAGGTATGAAGCAAGCTCGTCTTCAGCAGTAGCCTCTCCCGGTGACCCAGCATCGAGAATCTCAGCAGGAACATGCTGTCTCAGGATCGACGACACGCGGGACGCAAGAATCTCATGCCACCTCCTAAAACTGACGTTACCAAACCTCCTTGGCCCGGTATCTGGAGGTGCTTCATCGATGATAGCTTCGATCGTCTTCAGCATCTGTTGAATCTGCTCTACCAATCCCGAAACCGCAAAGTCACTGCTACCCAGTTCCCATGTCTTTACTTGCGTCTTACCATCCACCTCAACTTTTCTAGGACACATAGCGGTGTCAAGCTGCATCACAAAGGTTCCTATGTCACTATATGCACGTGAGGTGAGGAAGTGGGGGACATCGTGCCCCTCATTGATCCTCTTCACCGGCTTGACAAAGGTATGCGGCTTCGACAGGTCCATTACTGAAAGCCTGGGTAGCTTGCTTTGCGTGGCCCCATGGGCGCCAGATGCTTCGGCCATACTGATTATTGTTGGAATCTGTTGGCTTTCTGCCGTGAAGCTGTTGGGTTGCTCCTGTCTTGAGGCCCGTTCTGTGTTGACATGACGTGGGGGAAAGGTAAGCGAGTCGCGTCGACCACCGATAACGATGTGCTGCCCGCGACGAAGGGACCTTGGTAACTATGTATGCGCTCGACTTGCGGGACAGACGTCGGGCTCAAATTTAGCAACTTGGATTGACATCAGTATATATTAAGCTCTGCGGTTTACTGGGATCCGATTGCCTGGGTTTACGCCTGGATGTTCCTCTGCGATGGCGCGACTGAATGCGAGCAGCCCGCCTGTCCACGTCGCAAGCAACCAAAATCAAGATGAAGAGGAAGTTGTGGAAGAGGGTAATTGGGAGCAATTTGTTTACGCGGAGCAGTTGATTGCTGACTCTGTCAAATCAGAGGACCAAGGTGAAACCCAATTCTCGTTAATGCTACGTGAGCAACTCGATGCCGAACAAAACCTAGAAGAGGACGAGGACGAAGACGTCAGCGAGAACGTTCTTAATGTGCTAAACAACGCCACAAGCACACCTCGCATCTCAAATCGAGCTCCAGAAGAGGTCCCACCTTTGTCTATACAGAAGCGAATTACTGAGCTATTTAGTGAGGGTATGCGACTTCTGGGCAGCGGCTCCAGAGCAGACGACATCGACATCACTGAAGACGCAAGCCCCTCAGAGGCAAGAGACGATACCATGCAACCACCTGCCACTACAACCTCAGCTAGCAAAGCGCCCAAGAAGCTTATTCGCCCGTCGGTGCTGCACCAGCCACGGAACACATACAAACCACCGCCACAGAGCTCTGGGAAACCAGACGTCTATGAGGTGAATGGATCGCCGGAGAAGGCGGCGACAACGCCCACCAGAACTCAGTCGAAACAAGCTCAGGGCGTGAAGCGCAAGAGGAATAATCCTGCCGCAGCAAAGAAGCCGCCTCCTAGAGGTAAGACATCAAGTCCTGGCTTGGTCGTAGCAGCTACTAAAGAACGAGAAGAACTACAGCCAGAAGTTCCATCCAGAGTCACCAGGAGTCGAGGTTCCGGTGAGATTATCGAACCTATTGATTATTCGAGAAAGGTTGAAGATGCGGGCAAACGAAAGCGGAGTGGTGGTGCGGTTGATGACAAGCCGCCATCGAGGGAGAGTCGCAAGAGGAATAAAAAAGTTGTAGAAGATGAGACAAATGAATCGGAGGATGGAGACAGACCTAGCACTCCGAGCAAGAAGAATCGCGCCGAGGATATCCCAGCCGAGGAAGCTACGAGTCCGCCAACATTACAGAGAACCCACTCCTTAGACGACCTGCCAGAAACCACTCCTAACGCCTCAGACAAAGGATCACAATCCGGTACCGCCTCGGGGCCGCCCGATGAAACCGCTAGGAGAACAAAGAAAGGCAAAAACGCAACCGTCGAGGATAAAGAAGACCCAGACGACCAAGACTTCCAAGACGATGATGAGGGCGAAGAAGAATCTGAATCTGAGAGTGAAGGAATGGCGCCTGCCAGCCCTGCAAGTCCCAGGCGGGATCATCGAGGCGAACGAAAAGTCCCTATAAAGTCCCCTTATTTCGGGGATGCCTTTATTACCGAAAGCAACATCGAAAAGATCATAACGCAAATTGACAAACTTAAGATGAGGCGAGACCCAGAAAGTGATCCGGAGGAGCTGGAGAGCGCCGATACTGCCCCTGGAAAGGAGATACAGGTCTTAACGAGGAACATAATCTCTTCATATGAGTCAATCCAGGGGCTCGACGAACATGATGACCCCGATCCTGCTGCTCGAAGCGAGGCGCTCTGTTCAGCTGCCAGAGACCTCGACAGGTTAGAAGTCACCGTGCGGGAAATTAAGGAGAACTGGCTTTGCAATCCCGCCAAACTTGCTGCTGATGTCGAACATAAAGATGTGGAGTGGCGCAGAAGAATGCTGAAAGATCTGTTCCTGTTTGCCATGCCAGACATTACCAGAGCAGCATCTGCAGCTATATTCACATATGGCTACGAGGGGTCTCCAAGCACCCCTGATCTAAAAGAAATATTACGCTATATAACACTGGTGTCGAGGCTGCTATTGATAGCAGAGGATCCGCATAACAAAGACCTTCGCCCAAGGGCAAAGAACAACGCGGATTATCCGATTCTCAAACGATATCAGAGCATCAAGCCCCTCCTACGAGGCTTCGAGATGCAATGCAAACAAGAGTTAAAGTATCGAGAAGATCTGGCTGAAGCGAAACGCCAAGCTCCTATACTAGAGAGGGAGCAGAGAGAACGGGAGGAAGCGCATCGGTTGGCGGCAGAAGAGGCTCAGATTGAGTACCAGAGGCGACAGGAAGAGGTCAATGATGAATACAACCGGCACAGGATGAAACTCGGGTTAGCCCCGGTATCGCTGGATGGCAGCCAGATGCCCCAGAACCCACAGTCATCCGAACCGCCACAGCCCACACCAGAGAGGGAGCGGAGGGAACGTGAGGAGGCGGATCGATTGGCGGCGGAAGAGGCTAGGATGGAGCGGAAGAAACGTGAGGAGGCGGATCGATTGGCAGCGGAAGAGGCTCGGATGGAGTACCAGAGGCGACAGGAAGAAGTCAACGATGATTACAACCGGCACAGGATGAAATACGGGTTAGCCCCGGTACCGCTGGCAGGCAGCCAGATGTCTCAGAACCCACAGTCATCCGAACCGCCACATCCGTCTCAACCCCAGCATACGCAAGAGCTTAACATCACCGCGCACCGCAGACGCGCAGAGCAGGAATTGAGCGTGCTAGCGAAGGAAGTGAGTGTGCTAAAGACAAAGCTCGAGGCGGCTGAGAGACGGGTTGCGAAGCTAAGGCGAGAGGAGCAGCGCCAACTCAAGGGGTACGACGCAGAGGAAACACACGAGGCTGACTACGAGAGGGTGGAGATGTTCCCCGCTGGCAATAATCACGCTCCTGCCGCCGAGCCCTGGACGGCGACTGAGTACGAGGTGTTGACGGATGGGCTCAGGTTGGAAACAGGTATGTCACGTTTTTTGCTGTGCTGTTTGTTTCTCTTAACTAATCTACGCGCAGGGCCTGATAAATACCCAAACATTGCGAGGAGGCTAGATAGGAGCCTGGACGAGATCTTCGAGAAGGCAAAGGAGTTTAAGAGGGTCATGATCGAGGGATTTTATATGAAGAACGGGGTTCCAGTCGAACCGTGGATTGAAATCATTGGCAACGAGATGCCCAGGGGGAGAGAGTGAGACCAGCGCGATGGCGGGGTGTGCGTCAGAGTGGCTCTTTCTTTGCACTGTTCAGATACCCTATTTCACGAGGCTATGATATTATTTGCTGGGACACTTTCGTGGCACTGTGCACCCACGTTGTCTTCCACGACAGCCATGTGACGACGACCAATCTTGCTGTGCTATCCAAATTGAACCGCGTGCATCGTGCATGAGATACCCGTGACGACGTGCATGCTTGAAGAAAATTTAGTCTAGTTTTTTTTCTTTTCTTTCTCGCAGGCTTCCGAAACGAGCTCTGTGCTGGCACATTGGGTCGTGTCAAGGCGAGTGGAATCAACTCGATGGCGCCCGTTGCTAGCGGCCTGATGATGACGCTGGATGCGGTTGACGTGTTGTAGGCTAACGCGACGCGCAGAACCCTTTTTCAGGGTCCAGTAGGAAGTGTCGGACTGTCAGGGCGGATGCAAAAGGTGGGGGTTTTTCCTGGGGGTCCTGGCTGGCGCAAGGCCCACATCGCAGATAGTCGAACAGCTTGGGCCATTCATGAAGGGCACGGTGTAAATCAATATAGTTCGGAGTAAATAATTGCGATGGCTGTGGAGAAATATGTTACTCGTTATTGTTTTGAGAAGATACGACGGAAAGAGCGGTAAGCCGGCTGTCGCGTCGGTATTGTTTTGAAGCTATTATAAGAGCGACAGAGCGACTATATGGACTATAAAAGCGGCTAGTAGAGTAATAGCGTGTTGACTGGAGATGATTTGAGACGATTTGGGACAATTTGGGGAGATTCGGGATGATTTGGGAAGATTTTTGGCAATAAGTGACAACTCCAATAACGCCTCTAACCTGATGGACCCCTGCCACCGAACGGGCGGTGACTTCCCCTCGCCTAATTAGGCTTTGAAGCTCTCCCCTGAACCGACGCGTGTGGGACGGATGCCCACCGCTGTCTTCACAGGCCCCCTCTCCAATTGAATTAAGACGAGGATCTTGTCGTCGCTGCATCTCCCAATTCCTACCTTACTCTATTATACTCCAATTATACTATTGCGACTGTTACTCCAGGTAAGACAGCCATTCATAACCGCACCCTCATGTACTCTCTGCACCGGGGTCTGATTCATATACAGCCTGAACAAAGCTCAACCCACTTCGCTGCGTTGGCGCCTTCGACAAACTCAATAGCCCACCACTCTTATACCTCACCACCCAACACCCGCATCGCTATTACTTTTTCTTGCCTGCGCATACAGCGGTGAGGCACCAACGACGCCGAACACGTAGTAAGTCCCCCCTCTTCCCATGGAGATCTCTGCCCGTCAGGTGCAGTGCGCACATCGGGCTCGGGCACGCCTGCGTTGGCTGGCCCTCGCATCATCCAACGGGCGTTGACGTGGCGCCGTGCGTTCCCTGGTATATCAGACAGGCGCAGGAAGCTCGTCCCGCCCTCGATGGCCAACAGATCCTCTTCCTATACACCTATTATATAATTCGTTCGCTGACAGCTCGTCCCAATGGCAGCTAGGAACTATCTGTGCGGCATCTCTCCACGAGAGATCCGATTGAAATTGAGGAAGATGTCTGATACCGAACCTAAGGAGGTCGCGACGCACGAGGAGGGCGCGCCGGAGGCAGCGTCTGGAACTGAGACCGCCGGCGAGGAGACGACGGGGCTGGTTTCAGAGGTCGAGGCGGAGACCGACAAGGAGACCCCAAGCCCAAGAAAGGTTGCGGTCAAGAAGGACGGTGCTGTGCCAAAGCGCGCTGCTGTCCCGGCGAAGCGCCTAGGATCTTCGGCGTCGTCGAGCACGAAGTCGGCCACGGTATCGACTGCGAAAACGACTCCAACATCGTCTGTCTCGCGCACTACGACTGGCGGACTGAGCAAGCCACCTACACGACCGGTAGCTGGATCTATCGCGAGAAAGCCTGCGACCAGCGCGACGGGACCGACCTCGTCGAGTGCTGCTTCGCACAGGTCCGCTTCGTCAGTTGAGGAGAAGAAGCCGTTGACCGGTACCGCGAGACGATCGTCCATTCTCCCATCGAGCAGCTCGTCAACCAAGGCCGCACCGGCCAGCGCTGCGGCGGCTCGCAAGCCCGCTGTATCTACTACTTCGACCCCACCAAAGCCACCTACGAGGCCCGTTACTTCGACAACCCCAAAAAGCGTAGCTTCGAATGGCTCTGTGACTGGACGCTTGGCGTCGGCGGCGGCCAAGCCAGCTGCTACTGCTACTACTACGACAACAGGGAGGAGAATCTCGAACCTCGCCGGCTCCATCACAGGCTCAACAAGCCGAACCGCCGCTTCTGCAGCTGCCGCCAAGGAGTCCGAGGACTTGAAGGCTAAGCTGCAAGAGAGTGAAGCCAAGGTCGAAGAGCTCAAGGCCGAAGTCGCTGCTTCCCAAGAGAAATTGCTCGGCTTGAGCAAGCAGATCGAGGAAGAGGCCGCTCGCGTCTCGGCTGCCGAAGAGGGCATCCGTAAGGATCATGCCGAGCTGGTCGAGAAGACCCGCGACTCCCACAAGTCGGATGTTGAGACCCTCGAGTCGCAACTCCTCGAGCTTGAGACTTCGTACAATGCCAAGCTCGAGGCTTCCAACGCAACCGCCGCCGAGTCCGCCGAGGCTCTGGAGAAGAAGCACACCGAGCACACAGCTGCATTAGCTGCGCTTGAGGCCGAACTCCAAACTGCCAAGGATTCGCATGCCAGCACTGTCGCTACTAAGGAAGCGGATATCGAGGCGGCAAAGGCTGATGCTGAGAAGGCTCAAGGAGAGGCCAAGGCTTTGAACGAGACTTTGGATTCGTTGAAGTCCGAGCACGAGGCTAAGTCTAAGGAGGTCGAGGGTAGCATTGCTACCCAGAATGCGGAACATGCATCGGCATTGGAGGAGCTCAAACAGGCGCTCAAGTCGCTCACCGATGAGCACGAGGCTACTATCTCGGCATTAAAACTCTCTCACCAAGAAGCTTTGGATAAGGGAACTACCGATGCTAGCACGTCGCACTCTGAGGAGCTCAAGGCCCTCGCCATCAAGCACGAGGAGGCGCTCGCACATCTGCAGAAGGAGCTCGATGCTTCTGTTGCATCCCATGCTAGCGTTGGCGCTGAGCTGACCTCTGCTAAATCGGCACACGATGAGGATAAGGCGGCTGCATCTGCTGAGCTGGCTGCGCTGAAGGAGAAGCTTGCTACCGCAGAGAAGGACCTTGCTGAATTATCCGAGAAATTTGAGGCCGCGCAAGCTAAGATTGTGGAAAGCGAAGCTGCATTGACCAAGGCCAATGATGAGGTTGCAAGCATTCAAGCGGAAGTCCTGTCACTCCAAAAGATGATGGATACCGTTGATGAGGCGAGCAAGAGCAGCGACGAGGCGCACAAGAAGGAGCTTGCTTCCCTGACGAAGACACTGGAGGAGAAGACAAAGGAAATCTCATCCATCAACGAGAAGCACATCAAGGAGCTGGAGTCGATTTCCAAGGACTACCAGAAGGAGATCGACGCGCTGGAGAGCCAGTCAGGATTCAAGGACAAGTACGACGAACTGAATGTCCAGCACGAGGAGCTCGTCAAGTCTCATGATGCAGCGGTTGAGGCTCACACTTCGGAGTTGGAGAAGCTGAGAACCGATCATGGCAGTGCCGTTGATGCGCTCAAGGCTGCCGAGGCTGCGCACGAGACTGCTGTTGCTGACTTGAAGACCTCGCACTCCAAGGAGTTGGGCGAGGTAACTGAGCGCGCTGTCTCCGGTGACTCTACGCACGCTTCAGAGATTGAGAACCTCCACTCCACCCACAGCGCCGCCCTTTTGTCGCTAAAGGATGAGCACGCAACCGCCCAATCGAGCCTTGCAGCTGAGATCGAGAAGTACAAGGAAGCCGAGGCTGCGCTGAAGACTGAAACCGAGAAGGTCGCCGCGCAAGCCGCGAAGAGCGAAGCTGAGATCGATGAGCTGAAGGTTGCCCTCGCCGAAGAGAAATCCGCCAAGTCTGCTGCGCAGGCTGATCTTGATGCTGCTATCAACAAGAAGCCGGATACCGCTGAGCTCGATGCTCTCCGCAAAGAGCATGATTCTCTCAAGGAAGAGCATGTGGCACTTGTCAACAAGGCACCGGACACCACGGAGGCCGACGCCCTCAAGGCCGAGCTCGCGACTCTCAAGGAGGAGCACACTACGCTCCTGGCTAAGGAACCAGATACCACCGAGCTCGATGCTCTCCGCAAAGAGCATGGCTCCCTCAAGGAGGAGCACGTAGCACTTGTTAGCAAGGCATCCGACACCACCGAGGTCGATGCCCTCAAGGCCGAGCTCGCAGCTCTCAACGAGCAACACGAAGCTCTTGTGAACAAGGCACCAGACACCACCGAGGTCGATGCCCTCAAGGCCGAGCTCGCCTCCCTCAAGGAGCAGCACGAAGCTCTTGCTAACAAGGCACCTGACACTACCGAGGCCGATGCCCTCAAGACCGAGCTCGCCTCCCTCAAGGAGAAACACGAAGCTCTTGCCAACAAGGCACCCGACACCACCGAAACCGACGCCTTGAAGGCTGAGCTCGCCTCCCTCAAGGAGCAGCATGGCACCGCGCTGTCCATCGCGCAGCAGGAGTCCGCGCAAGCGACTAAGGAGCACCTCGCCGCTAAGGAGGCGCTCGAGAAGTCCCAGGCCGACTTTGCTGAGCACAAGGCAACCGTGGAGGGCAAGGAGAAGACGAGCGAGTCGGATTACAAGGATATGCATGATTCGCTCACGCAGCTCGTCGAGGAGGCGAATGCGAAGGCCGAGGCTGCTACGAAGAAGGAGGCGGATGCGTCGTCGCATGTCGCAGAGCTGGAGGCGCAGTTGAAGGTTAAGGATGCTGAGATTGCTGAGGCTAAGGTATGTCCCCTCCCCAACTCCCTGCCATCGATGGGAAACTAATGTCAAAACTAGGCCACAGCAGCAGCAGCGCCTGCCGCAGCAGATAAGCCTAAGTCTGGGATCCTCGCCAGCAAGTTCGCCGAGGACCTCGAGGAGGCTAAGGCGCCGGCCGCGGAAGGTGAGCCAGATAACTCGTCAGCCGCGCTCGCTTCGGTGGGTGGCCTTGCCTGACTCCCTTTGGTGCAAGTTTACTGACGATATATTGTAGTTGGCAGCGGCGAAGGTCAAGGTGTCGCAGCTTGATGAGATGAATGATGAGCTTAAGGATGAGAATTTGAGGTTCGTTCACCCCCTCCCCCCCCCAGTTGTAAAAGGAAGGGTGCTAACGCATACGAAATAGAATGCTCAAATCCATCAGCGAGATCTCGACGATCCCCGACGAGGTCGTCGTGTAAACGTTGTCGTCATTTCGCAAATCTGTACTCAAATTTCTGTATTTTTTCTTGGTCCCACCCTCAACTCAACTCTTTGCTCATTGGAATAATCTCGATACCCGATCGCCGCCCTGCCCGCCTGCGGCGGCACGTCTACCTGGCGCATGTTTGTTATTTTTGCGCGCGTTGGATGCGGGGTTTTTGTGCTTTGGTTTGTAAATTTGGCTGTTCTCTTTGAAGGGGGATTGTAAGGGCCGGTCGAGAGTGGATGCATGTGTGTATGTGTAATTACTGAAGGGCCGGGAATTATGTGAGCGGTTGAAGAGGGTATGTAAGGGGGGTTAGTTATCTGTGATGTTGTGACGAAGGGGGTGTTATGATCAGAATGGAACAGGCACACAGAGACTGGACTGGAATAATGGCTCGTAATTTGATATAGTGAGGCTCATGGGAGGGAAGGATGGGCTATTGACCAGTATTATCTGTATCTTCCCTAATGACCGCAAACCCCTGGCCCTTTGCCGCTGCCATTGAATTGACTGGATATCCGCTGGTCCTAAATCAACTATAAGAGATTCTTTGAGTTTACAACAACCAAGAAGGCATGGAATTCCGCAGGTCGCTACCTATTTGACAGGCGCTTAAGTCGAACTATGTCTCTTTTTATGAGGTCTGGATAATCATTAGGCGTAGTCAGGGAGATGTACCAACTGAGCTTGACGGTCTCTACATGGAAATTTACAACACGCACGTACGTCACAACAGGAATATGTTGAGTTGAAGGAGGGGACTAGTAAAAACGTATGTGATGTATGAACGGAAAACTTAGTAAGGATAACCTCTGAGCAAGCAATGGGAGAGAACGCGAAAGCTGGTCTGGTGTCCCTCGTGTTGATAAATTCAAGAATAGTAGTTGAGGGACAGCATCTAATGGCAATGGCTGTCAATGGTGACAGCATCAAATGATAACAGCATATAACGGTAATAACGGGCCGCAGATAACATCGTAGGTGGCTGCTTTCCCCTTCTTCGTAAATCACTTGCAGCGCCGTGGACGAATATACTTCTGTTATTTCAAAACGCTTGATCTGGTCGAGGGGGGTAGTCGTGCCCTGTTAGAGGAGGGAATTAGCCGGTACTCTTCAGTATCCCTAGCTTAGAACTGGTCCTCTAAGGCGGAGGGGCAATAGAGGTCTGGAGAGAAGTTCCCTAAAGAGGTTATGTGCATTCAATCTCCCATAGGATTGAAAATTGAACGCCTTTATTTAAACTGTAGTTGCTATGAGCACTACTATATGCACAGTCTCTCTTTAGACCTTTGGGCGGCATGGTACATGTTTTTGTGAAAGCTCTTGGGATGAGAATGTGTATTATATTTGTTAAAGTAGTGCCCAACCCATTACACCTTTTGCATCAGCCAACTAACTCCCAACCCCATTCCCTCCATGAGCACCAGTCCATCTGTTCCTGTCCCTGCCAGTACCAGCTAATTGCCCTTTGAAACCATATGTCTTCCCCGCAAAACTTAAAGCGACTGTAATGAATGTGAAATTCGTGTGATCGTAGCTCGTAGGCTCCAAAGCAAAGGTAATGTAATGTAGTGTATATAAAATTGAGGCCCCTCATTGAATCGCTGAATCGTTGATCTGGCAAAAAAGGGAAATATAAAGTAGCAAAGTAAAAAGGGGGTATAATGCAAAGAAGCCGAATTCTTTCGGAAAATGCAGACGCAGTAAAATTTCGAAATGATGTCCGTCATTCGTGGAGTGAGGAGACGGCGAAAAAGAGTGCTGACTCGAGGTAAAAATGTTTGATGGTGTCGACACTTGGTGGGATTCGTATGGCCTTGCAGTCCTCATAGTTAAGATTATCTGATTTCAGATTGACGCCCTCCGAATCATTTCAATGGGAGTGGTGTGGACCCCACCGAATGAATGAGCTGGTGATGGAGTGCTGGGTGCGCCAGTCCCGTCAGATGGCCTCGGCCAATTCCGATGGTCGTCATAGCTCATTGTGAGTAGTTTGGATAAGACCAGCCCTGTGGAGAAGAGCTGTTAGCTGACAATGCCTCGTGTGAAATATACCCGGAGAGACGACTAACCTGAAAACAGGAGGAGTGCATTCCGAGAGAGAGACGGCTGAAGACCATATGAGCCTAGAAGAAGAACCATAGCTGGCGTCCCGATGAGAAGTGACCAGTCAATGCCGAAGGGGCCGCTTGACCCAAACATCCGAGTCTGCCAAGTGGACGCCATTGTCGTACTCTTATCGACTATGTCCGCCAGATTCGAAGCCGCAGTGACTACTCTTACTAATAATATTTCGTGCTCATCTCCCATCTTTGCCGCCATTTGCAGCTGTTCGGTCATATTAATCATGGCTGAGAGGACTTGTGCGGATTGCTTGTCCACTTTATTCTGGCGCTCTTGAATGGCCACGAGGCCATTTCCAACAGTAGCCATGTTACTGTAGAAAGCGAGCATCATGGTTTTCAACGCTTCCATATCCTTATTTGCTGCCTGCGCCTCACTGGCTATGTCCAGTGTGATGTCAAGTGCGCGCTGTTGCAACGCAGCCTGCTCCGCATGGTTTTCTAACGCACCTTTCCGGAGTCTATTGATCATTTGTTCAACGTCGGCAGCATAAGTTGACATGCCGTTGAAGATGCTCTTCACATTATTGCTTGCCTTTGTTGCTTCTGCGGAAACACCGTCCCAAACATCAGAGAGACCAACTTTGAGCTTATCAACTGATGCTTTTATCGTGTGAACGGATGACCTTGCGTCTTCTGCCTCTTGCCGGATATCGCGATTAATTTCAGAGAGTTTCTGGACTTCATCGACGACATCTGCCATCAACCGGGTAAGAGTCGAGAATAGCGCAATTGTTTCATCTGTGGCATGTCAGAAGCAGGTTCGAGTACGAGAGGCTTCGAATGCTCACCCTTTTCAATATCCATACGTGCCACTTGACACACGACCGCTGCTGACTGTTGATTGAACTTCCATGATACAACCGCCGATTGGTCAGAGCCGATTGCCTTCAGACAACCACTCATTTCAGAATGGTTGATAATAATGGACTGGCTGCCACGGCTGTTCTTTATACTCATAAGAGTAGATTGTGTGTATGGTGAACATTGCTGAGGTACCGGCCGCTGAAGGGCTTCAATGTCACATACTGTAAGGCTGACGGCAAAGACCGTCAAGTAGTCTTCACGACGTTCCTCTCCGGTGGCTTTGTCTGCGACGATGGAGTCAGTGGGGCTTTGCGGAGTTCGGCAGTTATCCAACAGCATGCTGGCTGCGAAGCGATGGCAGAATTGTTTCCGATTTAAGTCCTCAATCGCTTTTAACGCCTTGCTTATGATTGCTGAGTCGGGAGGTTGTTGCCGTTTTGGTAATGTGAGGTCGAAGTCAATATCCTCATGGCCTATGACAGTCGTTAGATCCATTTTTCGCCTCAATGACGGAGAGACTGACCACCAATGTCCGGCTTCTGGTTAATATCATCCTCATCAATATATCTTCGCCAACTTGATGCTGTACAACCTTCGCCCAGTAGTAGAACCCAAAGCAGAACTATGGATGGCTTCATTTTGCTGTAGTCGTGAAGGTTAGCTTCGGTGGTGGAGCTTTCTCAGTTGGGGGGTGCCACGAGACGTACCGGTAGATGGTAGAAGGGTCAGGCGGATCAACTTTAATAATATCGAAGGTTGAGCGGTAGATTGAAGAAAGGCAGGAAGAGAGTCTTGTAATTAATTAAGACCACGAATATGACGTCTCGTGCGTAACATGTGTTGCACGAGATCGAAGAGAATAAGTGGATGGAAGAGAGATAATTATGAGGCGCCGAGAAAGTAAAAAGTGAAGATCGGTAGAAAAGGTTTTATAGAAACTCCCTACGAACTTGAGAACCGTTTTGGGAAGATATGAAACCTCTGAGAGCAGTCCCCAGACTTTCCCAAGTGAGACGCGGGAACACCGACTGAGTTGAGAAAGATAGGGAGTCGAATCATCAAGACTCACGCTAACGAACCTGGAATTCCCCGGAGGCTGTTCAGGTATTAGAGGTATTGGGCTCAATATCCCGTAACTCCAAGGGTTGAGACGAATATTACGAGGTTTAATTTCTCAATGGCAGAGTTCCGTCGGGTTTGGGAGACGCGACGACGCCAGCCAGGGGAATTGCGAAATCACGTGCATAATTTTGGCACTAGCGCGCATTCGTAGAACTTCTGAGGAGCATCTCCATTGGAATATCTCGACCACGGCAAGAGCAGCAATTGTCTCCACAACACAGCTGCCGCCATGCTCTCAACAAGTCGAGGGGCAGCCTTAAGGGCGATCAGCTCTAGCCCATCCATATCCATCCCCGCCTTCCTCGTCCCGGCCTTTCAATCCTCGGCCAGGGCTTTCTCCGCAACAACCTCAACACAGTCGCAAATTGGCAGGGCACCCCTATCGATTCCGCCCGAGGTCAACTTCACAGTCACTTACCCTACTGCGCCGAAGAATGCGCGCCCGTCGCCGGAGCAGCTAAGGCCGACTGTCAAGGTCGAGGGACCTCTGGGCTCGCTCTCGATGACAATTCCGCCGTTCGTCCATATCGAGCATGATACCGTTACGAAGAAGGCGTTTGTCACTGTTGAGGATAGGGAGGTTCGCAAGCAGAGGGAGATGTGGGGTACGATATAATCTAATCCGGTTGAGGGCGCAGTGCTGACATTGATATCCAGGCACCACAAGAGCTTACCTTCAAAACCACATCCTCGGAGTCTCAGAAGGACACAACGCTATTCTCCGCCTGGTCGGAGTCGGTTACAGAGCCTCAGTCGAAGATACTGCCACCACCGTCCAGCCAGAATACGAAGGGCAGAAGTTTGTGGCCCTCAAAGTCGGCTACTCACATCCTATCGAGTTGCCAGTGCCGAAGGGCATGACGGCCAGCACACCGCAGCCAACGAGAATATTGTTGGAGGGCCCGGAGAAGGAAGTTGTTTTGCAGTTTGCTGCGGAAATCCGCCAGTGGAGGAAGCCTGAGCCATATAAGGGGAAGGGGATTTTCGTCAATGGCGAGACGATCAAGCTGAAGGCTAAGAAGATCAAATAGACGATTCGTCCATGTATTATATTGTTCTTATATTGTCATAGAATTGGAGATTCCCAAGCGGATATTTATACGATATGTAGAATCTATTTCAATTGTTCATATCTACTATAGGTTTCCTTTCTTGCCAAGGACCTCCTTGACAACCTCAAGGACTCGTGCATGTAGGGCATGTGGTGCTGCAACAACGCCCTTGTTCTCAGCCAGAGTTCTACCCTTGCTGAAATCCAGACGTCTGCCTAGTGAATCCGTAACCTGTCCTCCTGCCTCCCTAACAATCAGGTCTCCAGCAGCGTGATCCCAGATCTTCTCCTGGTAAGTTGCGCTGGTTGGGAGTCTGAGGTAAATATCCCCTGCGCCGCGGGCGATCGAGGCATACTTTGCCTGCGAATCCATCCGCACGCTGGGCTTGCTGATCTGCAGCTTCTGGGCGATCTGAGATTGGTCGTCGTGCGACGAGTGGCCAGCCTCAACACTCTCGCAGAAAGTGGCATCGGTGATATCCGTCTTCTCGCTCATGTGGATTGGCTGGCTCTTTGCCAACGCACCGGCAGTGAGGGGTCGGCTGGTGGCACCTTGGCCCAGGACACCTGAGAAAAGGACACCCTTGCCCTCCGAGTCAGTCTGGTCCTTTCCAGCATCTGCTGTCAAAGGTGCCGAGTCGTCGATAGGCAGGTTGGGGCAACCCAAAACTCCCACTTTAACATCTCCATCGACCATGAGCCCGAGGCAGACGGCGTATTGTCCACCACGAAGGAAGCCCTTTGTTCCGTCGATTGGGTCCAAGGCCCATATCCTTCCCTTATCACCTCCAGCGCTGTTGCCCGCATCAATGGCGTCGAGCATAGCATCGACAGTTGGGATCGGCCCACCGATCAGCTTCTCCGCTTCGGCGTCGTCTAACCGGGTGCTGTTGACGAGCTCCCAGATCTGATCCCGTAGCTTGATATCCTCCCTCAATGAGCTCGCCTCTTCCTCTCCTACGACTTGGTCTTCGGGGAAGGCATGCTTGATTGCCTGAATAATAAGAGCTTGGGCACCAAAGTCGCCAATTGTGACGGGGGATTTGTCGTCCTTGTTGAGGGTTCCCTTCGCCTTTTCGTGGAAGACTTTCTTGGTGAGAATTGCAGCTCTTGTAACAGCAAGCTCGGCGACCAGGCGCTCCTTCTCATATGTGTATGCCATCTTCGTTGTTGTTGATAGAAGACGTGGAAGTGGGGCAAGGTGAAGTGAGAGGAGGGAGATGCGGGGCACAAATCTAGCAATGAAGGCCAGCGTCACGACAAAGAGGGAAAATATAATAAGTGACTTTGGTAGAAATCTATAAGCGG
The DNA here is from genome assembly GCA_000750995.1 of Pseudogymnoascus sp. VKM F-4520 (FW-2644). Taxonomy (NCBI): domain Eukaryota; kingdom Fungi; phylum Ascomycota; class Leotiomycetes; order Thelebolales; family Thelebolaceae; genus Pseudogymnoascus; species Pseudogymnoascus sp. VKM F-4520 (FW-2644). The sequence goes on along the minus strand of JPKE01001844.1, from coordinate 4,273 downwards.
TTCGATTTGTACTCGGGGACAGCATAAATACTTTTAACAACGTAAAAGTTTACAATTACACAAAAAGGAATCTTTTCCGCGTCACATCCAAACAAACTACATCAGTGACGATATCGGGTTTCCTTTTTCCAAGTACCTTGATACAGCGGATAAACTTGCTCCGAACCTCCGACAACAATGACCTTCGACCCCAGCAAAAGCTGGTCTCTCCAGGAAGAGCTCCAGCAGTTGATTACCCAGATCGAAGCAGTTCCCTTTTGGGTTGATGAATCCGATTCCATCTGGCTCGAAGACACCGCGTCCTTTTGGCTCGACGATTCCAACTCATCCGCCAGCTCGGACAATTCATCAACAGACATGAACAACACAAAGCGCAAGTTCAATGCACTGCTAAACAGCATCGGCAGCTCCTCCTCCGACGATCTCACCCGCACCAAACAGGCCCGAACATCCTACGACGCCTTCCCCCGCTCCTCCTCCTCGTCACCCAACCTCTCAACCTCATCCCGCACCGCTGCCGTCGCGAGGATGTCCAAGACCGACCTTAAGTTCGCGGCTGCCAATTCAGCAAAGGCTCGCGGAACCGATGAGCCTGTCACGAAACCATCCTTCCTCCCCGGTGACCGCGAGGACTTCCTCGAGCGTCTTGCTACCTTCCGCAACTTGACGGATTGGATGCCGAAACCGCCAAAGGTCAATGAGGTTGCATGGGCGAAGCGCGGATGGGCGTGCCAGCGCCTCGAGCGCGTGCGCTGCGTCACTTGCAACGTCGAGGTCATGGTCAAGCTAAACAAGCAGGAAGATGAGAATGGAAAGCTCATCAAGTTCGCCGGGATGGAGAGCGACATTGGTATGCTCACCCCTCCCCCCCATACTTACCCGCAGATAACAAAAGCTAACAACATGCAGAACAGGCATTAGTAGACAAATACGCCGACCTCATAATCACCTCCCACGACGTCCTCTGCCCCTGGCGCAAACGCGGCTGCGACGACTCCATCTTCAAGCAGCCCATCTACCCCATCACCACCACCTTCCAAGCCCTAAAAGCGCGCTACGACTCCCTCCTCCCCATGGCCGCTCTCCTCCCCGCCGAATCCGTCTTCCTCCCACCCACCTACGACCTCGACGCTATCATCGCACAACTCCCGCACCCATTCCCGGCAAGCATATCACCGGAGGCACCGCTGAACCGCGTCGCCCTCCTACTTGCTCTCTTCGGGTTTACCGCGCGCCCGACACATGTTCCGAAACTTGGATCGGTGGATTGCCGCGTCTGTTTCCGCACCGTGGGGCTGTGGCTGTACCGTCCTAAGACGACCAAGGGTGCGGATGGAAGCCCGGGGGTAGAGCGCGCAGCTGCTATGGCGTCGCTTAATCCGCTTGAGTGCCATAAGGAGTATTGCCCTTGGGTCAATTCTGGGAGTCAGAATGGGGGCGGCGCAGCGGGGGGAAAGCCGATCTGGGCGATTTTAGGGGAGGCGATTGGGAGGGAGGATAAGGTGAGGAAGCAGGATGAGGCGGGGAAGGGGGAGAAAGGGGCTGCGGCTGGTCGTGAGGGGACGCCTGTGGAGACGGAGGGGGGTGCCGATGAGGGGGAGTATGAGAAGTTGAGGGATGAGAGGGATAAGGAGCGGTGGGCGAGGCTGAGGAAGGTGAAGAGTTTGTTTGAGGGGAAGGGGAAGAAGGTTGCGAAGGCGAAGCAGTGATGCGGGTTTTATTGGGGTGTTTGGGGGTGCATTTTTCGAAGGGCGTGCTGGAGCTGGTAGAGGGATATATTACTGAGCGTGGCGAGGAGTTTGTAAGGATAGATACCCAAGTACTGTATAATGAATTCTCAATGGCATGCATGTTATCTTACGCAATCCTGCTCTATATATTTATGACATTCACACTCATCAAATGACAAGGACAGCAATAATGGAGTGTAGAGATATTCGTATTTTCATTCCCCTCCCCGATATCTACCTCCCATCCATCCAGCCCTCAGATCCCATAAAGATCATGGTATATACCTCATATCTATCTAATCATAACAAAAACCCGCCATAGCCAGGCAACCACCGGGTCACCGGCCCACAAAATCCGCTCATATTCCCCAAACGCCAGCCGATATGCTCGCTATATAATAAAAACAAACGCTTCATTCAATGCCATCCCATATCCATCCCGTTGTAGTTGTCCCATTTCCCATCTGCTCATTGGCAGTTCAACCTATCGGTACCCGTTTTCAAAGCCTCTACTTGGTTTTGTGAGGCTTGAGAGCGGGTACCGTCTTGTTCATTCATTCATCGTTCATTGTTCGGTAGCTGGGGCGAGTGGATCAGTCGTCGTCGACGAGCGAGTCACTGCCGCTTGAGCTTGAGCCGTTGCTGCCGGCTGCGTGGATGAGGCGGTGGATGCCGTAGGCGAGGGCGGTGATGATGATGAAGAGGATGATGATGATCACGGCGATGGTGACGTTTTGTTGCATGGCTGCGGTTGAGTGTGGGTGTGTGGGTGAGAGGGAGATGTGGTTGGGAGTGTGGATTGATAGCTGGAGGAAGGTATGTTAGTGAATCGGTCTTTGGAAGATGGGAGTTGGGATGAGGTGGTGAGCTTGGAGACGTACTGGTATTCACAGTACACTGATTGTAACTGATACTCTCACTTGGTACGTTAAGCAGTAGTAAGAAGCAGTAGTAGGTATAGTAATAACAATATCAAAGCTTCGTAATACAATTCGTAAAACAGAGGTAAATTGCGATAGATTCTGGACAGCTTTATCAGGGTCTGAAAAGGTGCGGATAGATGGGATGTGCAGTTTTACCCATCTGTGGTCCCCCAAGCAACCTTTTGTACGCCGTTGGTTGCCATAATGATGTGGCAGGGCGAACTCGGTTCGCTGGGAAACGGAGGAGGCTGACACGCGAGGCTGGGATGTGGGGTTGGTGTGGGCGGTTGGTGCGGGCGCTAACTTGGTTAGTGGATTTTCACGTGATGTTAAGGTACCCTATTGAAATGATAGGTGAAGAGATTTAGGTGTGTTTATAGTGTACAAGAGTATATATAAATAGTAAATAGTAAATTATTGTGAGGTGAAGCTGTATTCATATTATCTATATAGAATTCCTTGGCTTTGAAGTTGCTCCCACGCTGAATACTCGTGTTACGAGTCCCACACTAGTCCCTGCAGCGAACGAAGCTTCCCAGCCCCTTCTAAAGCTTCCAAGCGACAGTATCAAAAAACGACAAAAATAAAGCATACCTCACCGCCTAAGTTTTGTAGACAGTTGCATGGCAGAGATTCCAGCAGCGAGTGAAACTGAGTAAATAATGATTATTAATGATGATCGCGCCGAAAATGGGAGTGAATATATACGCGATAATAAATGTAGTCTTCTTACTTCACAAGGACTTTGAAGTAAAAACGGTTGATAGAGTCAGGAACAGGACATGGAAGACACTCCTACTCAAGGGATGACGTGAATGATGAAGCGCCACCTGTAAGAAATGCAACGAAACATTCATAAAGGCTGTCTTCTTGCCGATGCCGTCTTCTCACTGACTGTATTCTTGACGATGCTAGTCTCTTACCGATACTGTCTTCTCACCGATACTATCTCTCACTAGCTTCTCGAGAAAATAGTCGGATTGTAAACCTACATATCTTTGCACCTCCCACTGCGTAATTCTACCATAATTCTACTAGCTTTCCCGTTGGAGAATAAGTACGGCCGGATATCATATCTTGTGAACCTGATCTTGTAAAACTGATTACCTGTTTCCGTTCTGACCCGTACCTTTATATACCTCCATGCTGGCAAAAGAGCCCTCACGCCACTCACTCAGGGTCAAGATATTATAATCCAGTATCACACGAGCCCATTTCTTTAGATGCGAAAGTGAAAACCACGATGGGATATCTATCCGCGCATCGCCGCCGCCATAAACCACTAAACGCCCAAACGCAGCCTCGCCGGCCCCCGGACCAAACTCCACCCCGTCCCACCCCAGCCTCGCGCTAGACCCCTCCACCACCACCCCACGATAACACCTTATTGATTAACAATCCCACCTCCCCTCCACTCCCTTCCAGGCTGTCGCAGCTCCCCTCTTATACCCAACTCCCCATCTCCCTAAAATAAACCCCAGATACCCGCGAAAATGCCACCCAACACCCCCCGCGCGTCAATAATAGGCCCCGCATCCGGCCCCGAATCTCCATTTCCCCTCCGCATGCGCGGCGCGGTTGAGAAGGGCTTCGGGAGGGGGTCTAAAGAAGTTTGTCTCT
>JPKE01001840.1:0-45673 GCA_000750995.1 Pseudogymnoascus sp. VKM F-4520 (FW-2644) | reverse complement strand
GTCGGTGGAAAGTGGCCGACTCGCTTGGGTGGCCGACTCGTTATACATGTACGTTACGTAATTTACATGTTTCCATCATAATACCATTCTTACAGCCCTGCCTGAACACGCTAATCTTTATTCTGAGGGAAATCCTTCTTGAACGATTCCTTCAAATGATCCTCCATCACGCCCTTCGGGTTGGATTGAAGGTCCTAGGTTGCAAATGTTAGCTGCTATGAATCTATCAGAATGAAAGCTTCATATCGACATACCTTGAGCTGGTCCTTGGCATACTGTTCAGCGCTGGGCTTGTCGCTGACGCCTTGTCCCGAGGAAGAAGCGCCCTTCTGGGCATTGGATTGAGTCTCCGCTGGAGGGGATTCGCGGCCTTGGTTTTGGGAAGACATTTTGTGTGGTTGGGTTTTTGATAATGTGTGTGTGGTTATGGCGGATATGCTTTAGAAGCTGTTAGCTTTATGGGAACGTCAAGATAGCAAAGTTGAAGGAGGGAAATCGGACTCACTTTCGGATTTTAGATAGTAGAGTAGGATAATTGAATTACAGTATTCACGAGGATTTGAAATATATAAAGGGTGAGCAAGAATCATATATCAAGTCTCCCTCCACCCCACCATGACACAAGACCCCCACTACGTCATAACGTTTTAGAACCAACGAGCAACGGACCCGAGTGAACAGTCGACAAATATGGCCCACACATTGGAACAGCTACCAAGGTACAAGGCTACTCATGCCGCCTAAAAGGTCCCGAGGGCTCGGCCATGTTTACCTCAAGATCTATACCACTAATTTAAACCAATAGAATTTGTCTCGTTACATTCACTTATAAGTAACTAGCTTATTCATTTGTAGCCTTCAGTAACTGACTGCACTTTACTTAAACCACAGTTGCTGTGAATAGTGCTCCAATCCATGGTCCCTCTTCAACGTGGCCCAAACTTGGGGACTGTTCACTCGTGCCCAAGAGCAACCATCAAGGTACAAGGACGAAGTACAAGTGAATATCTCACGTGATCGATGGGCAAGCGAGGCTAGCCACTACAATGCATAAGTGAGTACAAGCATCGTGACCCCTAGATTCAATAATCAATTGTTTGTTCACAGCTTCAACCCTTCTCAAAGATTGTCCTAACTGAAATAACCTTTGCTGCCAAGAAGCGCCTTTCAATTCTGAACGCAACTGAACGAGAAACAACCATGGCGCCGGACCTCAACTCTGTTCCCCCGTCACCGCGTCCTATCTCTCAACAATCACCCCGCGTTACAGGAATCCCCTCGTCTCGCCGTGCGTCGCAGCAACTTCCCTCGCCGCCAACCGTTCCACTCTCACCACCCGTTCCCAACATCTTACCTTCGAACACAAACGCGTTCATGGCTGCCTCTCAACCCGCCAGCGCGCAGGGGACAACCGCGTTTCCGACATTCCCAGCAGACAACACGGGCGTTGGAACTGGCCCTGGCCCCCTGAGACATCCTCGGCCACTCACGGCAGCGGATATACACCTTCAGTTAGAGAAAGAGCAAGAAGCTGTCGTAAGTCCCAAACTTCGCCCTACAACCTCACATCTCGCGTAGCAACCCCCAGAACTGACAAAACCACCCAGGTCAACCGACTAACCCGCGAACTCTCCCTCCTCCGCGCCGCCCAAAACGCGTCCGTCGTCTCCAACACCTCCTCAACATCCGAGCGCGCCGGCGGCCTCCCCGACGCCTCAGACCACCACTCCAACCACCTCCTCTCGGGCCCCTCCCACCCCGTCCCCTCAACCCGGCGCCACCACCGCTCCTCCTCCGCCGCCAGCGCGCGCAGCATCGCCGCCGCCTCCGCTGCCTCCACCACCGCGGGCGTAGCCGGTAGTCTCGCCAGCGTCTACGCGCCCTCCACATCGGAGCGCACGCGCGGCACACTTCCGCGCCACGACTCGACAACCCAATCACTTAGTCTGAGTCGCCAGAACAGCATTACCAGTTCGCGGCGCTCCGGGGCATCGTCGCCCGTGCCACCACTCATATCATCAGGCTCATACCAGCACTCCGAGTTCGCGACGCACACGTACCCGCTTCGTCCGTCCTTCTCGTCGCAGCACCGCGAGCTGTCGGGGGGTTACGTACCGCAGGTACCGAGCGCGGATGGCCAGCCTATCACGTCTGTGCAGACAACAGGGCGGTATGAGGAGGCGGCGTATCATCGACATGAGCTTGAGGCTGTGAAGAGGGAGAATGACGCGTTGAAGCAGAAGATTCGCGATTTAGAGAGGTTGGTGAGGGAGGGGAGGCGGGCGAGGGAGGATGAGAGTCGTACGCGGAGCGAGAGCGTTAGTACGAGCGCGAGTGGTGTTTTGAGGGGGAGGGATGCGGAGAGAGTCGTTGGGACGATCGAGGTGGATGAAGTGAGGGTTGGGGAGAGCGCGAGTGGTGGTGGGTTGGCGTGAGATGGAGATGTGAGTGAGCGATGCGTTTATGACTGGTGTTTATACTTGATTCGGATGGCGGGACAAGGGTGAGCGGAATCGGAGATCAATTGTTTTACTTTGGGTGCTCACTGGCAGTTTCGGCGGGGCGTTATGACAGGTTTATCTGAGCGAGAGAGTTTGAGCGAGTTTGCAAAAGCTTCTTTCTCATAGCGAATGACACCATTGAGCGATTTAAGAACCGTAACACCCAACTCGTGATTCAAGTTCCTCTCCTCTCCGTAGCAACACATCAAGTGCCTCTAAAGTGAGAAAGAATGCTCGCAGTCGAACCCGCCACCACAAACGCACAAGGCGCTATGGCAGCGGAAAGCAAGCGAATTCGGTCAAAGAACACCCCCTGAACCCCAAACCGAGCACACTCCTAAGAATGGCTACCGTTGTAAATCTTCTGTTGGGCACGTTAGCGTAATACCTCCCCCAAAGCACTGTCGAATCAGCCATCTCGGTATCTGAGATCTGCGGTCGGCAAGCTGCTTGTTGAGCCGTCTGAGCGAGATCCCTAGATACCGCGTCAGTCACTGTTGTTGCATCCACTGTGAGGAAGGGAAAAAAAGGGAAGAAACAAAAATCTGTCTATCGAATGGAATGATGGGAGCAGGCCAAAGCTATAGAGAGGTTCTGAATGCTAAACTGTTGAGCTACTCGCTCAGTTGGGTATCGTATGTATTCACACGCGCCATACGCCTAAGACAACCGCCACCTTTTCCCCACACTCGTGTTCCCGTCCGGAGTCCCTGGGGTAATATACATCCCGTCGTTGCAACATCGTAGTCGTACACACATTTATCTGCGGTCGTGCTCTTTCTGCCAGATGCGCTCGAGGTGATTGCGCTGGACCTCGAAGCTCGAGTAATTGCCACCGAGGATGACGCCGAGGACGCTCTGGCCTCTGCGCTCCTCAATGGATTTGGTGGACAGATCGCTCATGTGCTTGAATAGGTCATCGAATGCCCGCGAGAAGGCCTTGCGGATGGCTTGGGTGTTGTGAGAGCCACCACTGATGTCATTCGATGAGTTGTTCGGGTCGATGATTGAGAATCTATCAAGGTTACCTGCACGGTAGACGATCTGTCTGGCATTATTCTGTGACGTGTTAGACTGATGTAGTAGTAAAGAGTTTGAGTGAGATATGCTTGCCTTCGAGACATATGCAGGTGGTTTCAGCTGAATTGCCGTGGTGGTGACATTGAATTCATTGCCATAAAGGTCGAAGAATTCCATGAGAATCTCGCCCAAGTGATGCTCTGGGACCATGTTTCCGCTTTGGATCTGTGGCATGTGCTGTAGTAAGCTAACAACCAAACATGTAACAGTAAATCCACCAATACCACCATTCACAGGCTCGTTGAGACCTCTCATAGCCAGAAACTGCTTGACAATAGTAACCAATATGGGCATGGCAGGAAAAGTGTCTTTCCAATTCTGAAAAGTCTTGTTGGCTATTAAGCCTGTGTCGTTCTCGAAAGATACGTCTACCCTGAGGCCAGTGTAATAATCGATATACTTAACCAGGGGGACTTTGGCCTTGGAAATCACTTCAATAGAATGTGGAGCTGCGATTTGCTCTCTGTCGAGGAAGTCTCTGAAGCGGAATAGGGCGTTCTTGTTGGTATATTTGCCATACCCACCGTCCATGTAACCCCGGGACACGAACACCAAGTCCATATCTGCAGTTGGTAGATAAAGCCCTGCAGGATATGAACCAAAAGGCAAGATGTCGGCATCGTGCCAAACCTTTTGAACGGCTCGGCGTAGATCGCTAATGAGAGCGCCACGCATGTTTTCTTCCACTTCCGCAGGTTTGAAACGATGGAAGAAGTCCATAATTTCCATATGAAGCCTATACATGTTAGGACTATTACAAGTCGTGACGAAGAGCTAGACGTACCATGAACCCATATTTGAAGAGGGGTAGTGATTAGCAAGCCATGGAGTATCATCAATCCCTGCTTTGGGTTTCCATTCCTTAACAATATTCCCAGCAGCGGGGCCTTTGGGAGTTGGCTTTGGTACGAGCGACGGCCCTTTGATTTTGTCGTCGTACGTGCGCTTCCTATTGCCGAGATCCGGGTCTGTAGAGGTGTCTATAGCGCGGGACTTTCCAGTTGGTGTAGTAACCTCTTGAGATTTCGCTACATCTCTAGGTCCCAAGACTTCTTCGCGGTGACTGTAATTGCGAGCTCCATTTCGAGGTCCAGTTGGCGCCCCAGGAACTTCAACGACGCTTTCGTCATCGGATGCGTTCTCATCGGATCCCAAATCGGCATCATCGCCAAAATCAAATGAAATAAAGTCATCCGTCTCCGCAGCAGATTTATTTGCTTCATTGAGGCCAGCTGTCACACGTGCCTTTCTAATTAGTTTCACAACATCCTTCTTCTTGACACTTGATTCGTCTGGAGGTGGAAGCGCCGTATACGGGTCTGGATTTGACCATCTTGGAACGCTGTCGCCATCCGCGGAAGCCTTTACTTCGGTTCGTATTTGCTTTTTCTTGGGTTGCTCCTCTTCCTCGTTGTAGGATTTGTCGTCTTCGTCGTCTGAGACATCCATGTCTGCTTCTTCGCTATCGGACATGTCTTCGACTGCCAAGTACTTTGGTGCGGTCCCCTCGGTCTCATCCATACCCGGCATCAGTTCTGGAGTTGGGGCGCGGTTGGTTTGCAAGAAGGGTCTCTCTGCGGCCTTCTTGGAATATCCTCCGCGACCACGGTAGCCGCCACGTCCTCGTGCGCCTAGCCGGCTGGAGTCTTGTCGCGAGCCACCATGGCGCGGTCCTAGATCTTGGCCATGTCGCGTGGCTCCTGAAGGGCGATAGCTGTCGTGGGTGCGTGATACATCGATGGTCTCGGGCGCATCTCGTCTGAACGAGAAGTCCGACGACGGTGGCCTATATGAATCGGCACCGCCCCTGGGAAACGACTGAGGGTCGCCTTTATATGCGCTTGTTCCAGGTGCACGGTTTTCATCATGTCGATAATTCTCGGAGTCTCGAGGGCGGTATGTATCGTTGTTGCGATGCGACGAATCACCTCTGCTCTGATTGTCGTAGCTCAGTTTCGGTGGGGGTGGGAGTGGGCGATACGCGTTGCTGCTGCGCAAGTCATAGGCAGCAGTAACTGGTCGCGGCGGTAAACCAGCAGGTCTCGACATATTGTCGATGGTGTGTCTTGTATTGAGGTGCTTTCGACGTCGGCTGTGTGCATGAAGAACAGGAGAGAGTGTGAAGTGAGAGGTTGGTGGCTACCGTTCGCGAAAAGATTGTTTATCTTAGCGCAATCAGTGAATAATGCGGGCGTGACCTGTGGGTGGAAAGTACGTACACCACAAGTACGCACTTGCGACAACACCAGGCCAAACCAGTATGCAAGTAAGGTACAAGGCCCAACTTGCACAACTAGGCATGAATCACCGACGAAGGCAGGGTCTTTTATGCCATTGTATATGTTTACTGTGATACTTGTTTTGACCTCTGAACAACCTGCAAAGTGATATTCTAAGCACTTACTGTCTTCTAGTCGCGTGTGTGAAGAAAGCCAGCGATATATAAGTCGAGTGCTGATGTTCGCCCTAATCGGCATGTGATAAAAAGACCCGGCTTCTTCTCTAGCACTTCAAGGACAGTATGTACTTGTCAGCTTCCTCTACAATCCACCTGCAAACTTTCAACTTGTATCTACCGGAGTTGCCGCAAGATCTCTTTGCTTGAATTGGGGTAGTTCCTCGCTCGGCGCCTTCCTTTTCTGCGGTTTCTCTGTGCTTTGACTACGCTGGTCCAGACAGGGTTCCTGTTGGAAATGACGTCGTAAATGGCGGCTTTTGTACGTCGTCGGACCTCCACTCCCCACTGCGACAGTGATGTTGGAGGCTCCCTTTTTGTTGTATAGAACTAACAATGCCTCCAGGATACGCCTTGGCTCGATCTGATGTCTTCCTCACCAGCTCCATCGGGCCGCGACGATGAGAGCGCATACCATGCGAATGCGAACGACCAGCGACCGACGACAACCGCGGCATTCTCACCAGTATCGCTGTCCCATGCATCTTCCGCAAACCGACATAGGTCCACTATCCTCGTTCATCAGAAGTCACCACTGCTCATAGCGACGCCTCCTCAGATTACCAGAGCCCTTGCCTATTCGCATGCGTTCCTTCTTCCGCTCAACAAGTTCGTGGGATTGTTGACATGGACAACCAATGATTCGTGGGAGAGTTTCATACTCGTAGCCTTCTTCTGGGCAACAGTTCTATATGGAGACATCATATTACGATTTGCCGGGCCCGTAGTGGTTGTGCTCGGCCTTATACTAGGGATGTATTCGCGACGATACTCACCTCTATCATCTACGGGTGTGACTGGGGAGAAGAAGAAGAAAGGGCATAAAAGAGAGGATTCAGAGGCTACCAATGTTAAGCATCAGAAGTCATTGGACGAGATTGTTGAAACTCTCAAGGAGTTCACAGCAAGATGCAATATGCTACTCGATCCTCTTATACAGCTGACAGACTTCCTGTCTACTCAGCGGACAGCAACATCCGCGACAACTCGCCCAGCACTTACTACACTTTTTATACGAATAATTCTCATTACTCCATTATGGCTTCTTCTAACTCTCCCGCCTCTACGAATCATCACCACTAAGCGTATTGCTCTGACGACAGGGACGCTTATCATTACCTGGCATTCAAAACCAACTCGGGTGTCTCGAGAAATATTATGGCGTTCATCCTTTATCCGCCGCGTGTGCTCGGCGATCACAGGACTACACTTTGCAACCAGGAATGCACCGCCGCATCTCCCGCCTCGAGACCAAAATCCAAAGCCAAAGTTGCCGGGTCAGAAAAGTAACGACTACCACGAAGAGGCGTCGCTCGCCGCTTCTGCTGCGAGTAAACGAAGGCCTAATGCTTCGGGTGTCAAGTTCACATTCATTATTTACGAGAACCAGAGACGATGGGTTGGCCTGGGATGGACAACATCTCTGTTCGCATATGAGCGATCAAACTGGACTGACGAGCATCTGAACCCTGCGCCTTCAAAGGCCGAATTCGAGCTGCCTGATGTTGATGGAGGAAATGCTCGGTGGAGATGGGTAAAAGGCAGTAAATGGTTGGTTGAGGGCGCAGGTAACGACGATGAAGGAGGGACAAATGCGACATCTGAGGCAAAAGGTGGAGGTAACGGGTGGATTTACTATGATAACAAGGTATGTTAAGGCCGTAGCATTATTGCAAGTAGTTTAGCTAACCAAAATAGTGGCAAAATGGTCGCCGAGGACAAGATGGCTGGGGCAAGTACACTCGGAGACGAAAGTGGTACCGCGACGCTGAGCTTGTGGAGGTGACGGCCAGCACAGAGATCACCCCTTGCTCTACGCCGCCTCCCGAGCTAGAGACAGAGGTTGAAAGTAAGAGGCAACGATCACGCTCCGAGACTGTGTCTTCTGTGAAGAGTGGGAAGCCCCCTTCCGAGCTTACCCTCGATGACAGCTCAAGCACAAAAAGTGCAGGTTTTAGGCCAGGTTCTTTGAAGAGAACGAGCACCACTGGGAAAGGAAGTGTGGACCTGGATCAGGGTGAGGCTTTGCCTGGACAACTGCCACATAGGCAAAGGGACGGAGACTGGGGCATAGGGGATGAAGTCAAGATGGGCTTGGAGTAGGGCCTACACTTATTGCGGTACGAGATTATTGCCTGGCAATAAGTGCAGTATTTGCTGTTGTATTATCAGCTGTTTTAAACCAAGCCGTAAGAACAACTTGACAATGTTATAAATATTCATTCAATATAAGGGATTTACATGTGATAGTTATATATCCCAACGAAAGTCATCTATCTACCTTGGTTGTCGCTGCGAGATTGCGCATGCACCATTCTAGATGTTCTGCTTCAGATGACTGTCATACTCGGGATGCACAACGTAAGAAACAATTAAATGCCGTTTGTGGTTCTATGTGCCTTCGATGCTGTGCATTGATTTCATTTCCGGTCGAGTACGTAGCGGGCTCCAAAAGCCGAGGTCTTCCCACGTGTCGCGCGACCATTGAACAATGCGCTTTTCCACTTAGCAAGCAACAATCACCGCGATATATGAAACGAATAACTCTATAAGCTGCAGAGGCCGGCGGACTCTCTCTTACGACTTGGATGGTAAACAGCTGTATCAATGTCGACTCCCGACCGTGATTCCGGGAAGCCCGGTCGAGACCGACTGTCAGCCAAATCCACCACCGACCCAGTTCTCCGCAATACGCTGCGATATACTATATCCGCGAAGGAATACCAGGTTTTACATAAATATATCATATCGCGATCGAAGGTCCTGAAGCGGAATACGCCTACGGTATCTCAAGTCGAGAAGCTCGTGGATAGACCTGGACGCGATGACCATAATGCCGCCGCTGTCCGCGCGAGTCTACGCGTTTTCCTGGCGACAGGAGCTGCATTGAAGGCATGGGCGGTTATAAAAGAGACTTTATTCAAGGGGAAAGCAGAGTATGTCGCCCTCCATCGAATATAGAGCACAAAACTAACGTTCCTCAGCACCGCGAAGACTACCCTCTGGCGCTCGCCAACCTTACGACTTTCCCTCTCTCTATCATCCATCCTCCTCCTACATCGCCTGCTCTTCCGCTTCTTCACACGCCTACGAGCGCACCTTCTCACCCCCGATGCACAGCCCTTCCGGCGGCGTAATCCGCGAACTTCACAAACCCTCACCTCCCGATTTGCACCTGCTGTCGGAGCCAGTTTGGCAGGCTTTATGTTAGGGGTATACCCTGGCGAGCAGCTACGACTATCCCTAGCCATATACGTGCTTAGCCAAGCTGCGGAGGCAACCTATAATCTCGCAGAAGAACAAGGCTGGATTTGGGGAAAGAAAGGGAGCCGATGGGAGAGGCCGTGGTGGTTTGGCAGCTGGATGCTCATGCCGCTTGTTTCCGGACAGCTGCTGCACGCCTTCATTTTTGACAGGGATTGTTTTCCAGAGGCACTCAACAGCTTTATGATGAGGTTCTCGCCACCGTACATACAAGGAAGGCCCCTGGATTACCCATCTCACCTCCCTTGGCCAGCACCAGGCGAGGTTGTGGATAGTCTCGGTGAAATGGGACGACTCCGTTTCCCGTAAGTCTCCGCTTGATTCTTCTGAGTTCACGTACTGACACTTACTTTTAAGACCGTTCATTTCTCCTATTTTATTCCCTAATAAGAAGACCCTGCCTGCCACACTCCTGTCAACGGCTCCAATAACAGACGTCGCCCACCCCTTAATCACCTCCCTTTCGTGCGCTCTTCTCCATCCAAACGATCCATCCTGCGCTAGGACATACCTAACTTACTGGCTCCGGGCCTTCCCACGCTTCGCCCGACTCTTCGCCGTTGTCTTCGCTGTCTTCTCCCTCCCAAAATATAAGACATTCTACAACGCGCCAATCGCTTCTCTCGACCAGCTTGGACGCTCAGTCCTCCGTACGTCAGCATTTGCGACAGGCTCCATAGGCACGGCCTGGGCAGCCATCTGTTTCTTCCAAAATTTCCTGCCTTCGAAGGCACTTCCTACCCAGCGATTTTTCCTTGGTGGTTTCCTCGCAGGCCTGTGGAGCTTCCTCGAGAGGGAAACTGGAAGGGGTAACTTCTTGTACATGTCACGATTGAGCATGGATAGTGTATGGAAGGTGGGTGTGAAGAGAGGATGGTGGAAGAGCTTAAAAGGAGGAGATGTGTGGCTATTCGTGGCGGCGTTGGCTGTTGTGAACGCTGTTTATACAAAGGATCATGATGCTATTAAGGGAGGAGCAGTCAGGCGCGTCCTCGCTGGCCTCCGCGGAGAGAGTGCAGCGCTAAGGACCATTGAAATCGATGGCGATGATGTTGATGAGGAGGATAAGAAACAAAGGTGAAAGAATGGGAATCCGTCATGATATGATGCTGAGCGAGAGCGAGCCAGGGGCTGTGGGGCATTATTGGGGCGTTATCGGCTGTGTGTAGCCCGGGGACACTGTATTGTTTGTGATATCATGTCTGTTATGATAGTTAGTGGTAATTTGTATATATTTCTATGTATGTAATTTGCACTTGGTTCCGAAGCCGCCAAACTGAAAGGGACACCCCGCAAAATTGGCCCACCTGAAATGAGATGGTGGGGTAGCTAGCAATCGGGATAATGTATCGGGGTCGCAATCGGGATAATATATCGGGATAATCTACTCCGAGTACTTTATACAGCTCTCTCAAATCCTCAAACCTCAATTCCCATATTCATTGTCAAGTAAAACTTGCCAGATAGCACATCCTTTTGATCCCCCGGTGCGATTGAAGGAAACCAAATCATTGCCGCCACCATAAACCCCAACCGCACCACGCAACGCAACGTCACGATGCCAAAAACGACCCCTCCTCTGGCGGATGTTATACCACCTCTCATCTTCGGAACAGCGGTTTTCAACCACCAATACAACAGCGACCCATTTTCTTTGCCCTCCACTACTCTCGTGCACCACGCAATATCTTCCGGAGTCACCGCCTTCGATACTTCGCCATACTACGGTCCCAGCGAGCAAATCCTCGGCGCCGCTCTTGCAGCACCCGTGGCCGACACAAAGGCGCCATTTCCGCGGGACCAATATAAAATTCTTACAAAGGTGGGCAGGATATCCGCAGATGAGTTCGATTACTCTCCGGAATGGATACGGATCAGCGTTGCACGCTCCCTGGAACGCCTGCACACAGACTACCTGGACGTCGTCTACTGCCATGACGTCGAGTTCGTGACCCCAGCAGAGGCGCTGGGGGCTATAAAAGAGCTACGCATGATACGGGATGAGGATGGAAGCATAAAATACGTGGGGATCTCTGGATTCCCAGTCGACGTCCTCTGCGACCTGGCAGAGATGATCCTGCGCGAGACTGGGGAACCTCTCGATATCGTACAGAGCTACGGGAACTACACAGTGCAGAACCAACGTCTCAAAACCCAGGGCTTGCAGCGCTTCAAAGAAGCGGGTGTAAACGTCGTTCCCAATGCGAGTATACTGGGGATGGGGCTGCTGCGGTCCCAGGGTGTGCCGACAGGTAGCATGGGGAATTGGCATCCGGCACCAGATGGTTTGCGTAAAGCGTGCCAGGACGCTGCACGAGTTTGTGTAGAGAAAAACGAGACTTTTGAGAGTGTTGCTACTCGTTGGGCACTGGAGCATTGGCTCGTGGATGGGGCGGACGTGGGCACCACGTCTTCTGGAGTGGATGGGAAGAAGATTGGTGTTAGTGTCATCGGCGTGAGCAATTTGGTGGAATTGGAAGGGGCTTTGAAGGTGTGGCAGAGCGTGCAAGATGGAGTGCAGAACGGGGTAGAAGAAAGTAGGAAGACCGAGAGTTTGAACAGGAAGAGGCACATCGACGAAGTAGTGGTTGGGATACATGGTGTGCTAGGAAAGTGGAAAGATTTTGCTTGGGACAGCCCTGGCGACGATTTTGTGAAGAAAGCCGCGAAATAGAGTCTCACAAACATAAACCCAATCTGCCATGGTTGCATAATAGTATGGAAGTAGCGAAACTCAATGACTTCTACAGTGATATAGTCAACCCCGCTAAACGAAACACAGTTCGAATGTCTAACAAAATAACCTGCCCACCAAACTCCATGCAAAGTTCCTACAGTAAAGCAACCCTAATGCTTCCATTCCCACAGAAAGAAGATTCGTTCCCAGCAATTGCCTTGCCTTCTTCCATTACATACACAATTAAAACATTTAATACCCTACCAGAAACTACACCACCCAATGTAATGCTGACAAAGGTTCTCCAGCTTGGTCGCCTCAATCAGCAACTTATCAACTTGGTTGATATAGCTCAGCTCCTCATCCGGCTTGAAATCACGTCCTGTGAGTTTCTCCTTGACCCTGTTTAGAACTTGCACTGCTCTCTCGTTCTGGATCTCAGCGTGGTCTTGCCCAGGCTCTGTAACAGCGGTAGAATTAGTGCGTGCACGTGGACGTGCGGATGGAGGACCTCCTGGCGCAGTCGTCGGGTCTTGGGCGACTAGCTCGCTGGGGGGTATATCGGCATCCAACACCGAGGGGCGTCGTTGATCCGCTGCCATTATGGAGCCTCGGCGATCGGAGCGGAAGTTGGGGCCCTCCCCAGGGGAGTGGGCTCCTGTTAGGCGCCAATTAAGGAGAGGATCATGAATGAACTGCGGTTGTTAGCATCGCCTCTTCGAAAATATGATTAGATACAACTTACAGCTTCGAGGACAGCCATCAATGACTCTTTATTGTCTCTGACAACTCTCATCACATTCTCACACGTAATTCTGAAGCTCCCTTCAATATTGCTAACTTCCATAGCGTATGTCAACATTCTTGTGAGACGGAATGGAACTCTCTCGGGATATTTGTCGCGGTGCATAGCAACTTCAAAACAGTCACCGAAATCGATATGGATAATCTTCCCAGTTATCCTGTCGAGCATCAGGTTGGAAGGATGTCTGTCACCAAGTCCTAGGAGGTAGCCAACAATGGACATCACACCCAAGGAACGAGTATAGTTCGTCCGGCGGTCCAACCAAGCCTCAGAACTCTTGCTCTTGAGCCATAGAACTCGATAAAGGTCCTGGCCAGTAGTATTGTCGAGAGCGTAGCCAAAGACTTCAACTTTTTGCATCAAGGTCAGGTTGTCGTAGTCTGGTGCCATCTGAAGCATGATGCGATGCTCAATATTGAGCAGAATCTTACGGCTCTCCCGGTATTCACGAATAAGAACATGGAGAGTATCGCTATTTTGAACCCACCCAAGAAGCCCAGAACTTTGTGACAGAGGAATTGCGGGATATCTTTCGATATTCAAGTGTCGTTTGTACGACTCCGAGTCGTGCGAGAGCAGGGTATTGCAGAGACCGAAGAGCTGCATAACACGTTCATCCTGACGAATGTCCTCGTGGCCCTTTAGGACGAAGGCATAAGCAACACCATCGCTGCCATTCATACAGAGCCTTCTGGGTCGCTGTTTGGAATTAATTACCGAAAATGTCGAGTCGAAAGACAGAATACGAATAACCGGCTTGCCGCTCTGGTAGGTGCCGGGCACGGCAAGGTCAAGATCGCGCGCGTGAATAAGCTTTGGTGAGACATATGCAAGCTCTAGGTTGGTGAGTTGAGGTAGTTGTCGAGCAATGCGTCGGAAAACTTGATAGTACAGATCCCAAGCTTGGTTCAAGTCGCCAACATCCCTAGATTGCTTGTAGGTGTAACACCACTCCCTTGCTTCTTGCAGGTCACGGCCGAAAGTTTGAGCGAAGGAAATTTCGCGTAGAGTCTCTGGGCCCTTGTCAAGCTGTTCATGTAGCGGGGCAAGTGTCGCAAACATGCCTTCGATATCATTGGCACCAAAGTAGAGTCTCGACGCTTCTTCGAGACCTTCATGCCATTGCTCATGCCATAGAACTGCAACACGGATAAGCTCTTGGCTAACAACGTCGGCTTGATCCACAAGTTGGGCACTATGCTGGCGCATACTGTCCATAATTTGGCCAGCTGATCTCGATCTTCTTGTATTTTGTGCCGACTTCATCGCAACAGTGAGAGGATAGACAAGGGCCTGGGGATGTGCACGACCGACATCAGAAAGCAGGGCATGGATGGATTGCCGCACACGCGTGTTTGGCTGGTTAATGCGTGCAATAAGTTGTGGGATAACCTCGAGCCAGGTATCCACGTTGACTGAAGCAAACCCCTCGATAACCACTGCATTTACTTCGGGGCTCCCGCCATGTGCGAACCATAGCGTAAGGAGACGAAGTGTATCTTGTAAAGAGCTACCAGCCGAAAGGGAAATTGACTTGAAGAAACCCCTCACGGCAGGGACAACGTGGTCAACCAGGATACTGTGAGATACTACCGCCAACTCTCGCTCCGGCTTCTGATTGACGGCCTGAACAATCTCAAAGTTCGCGAGGGCCCAAGCATGCCACGCCTTATACCAGTTCGGATTGTATTGCGTGGCTGCAGAATACGCCGCCAGTATATCTCCTACTTGGTCATGACGCCAGTCACCTCGGTTTAGCGATACTTGCCATTCTCCCTGCTTCAGGCAACATCGAGCAAGCAACTCTGTATGGTCTGCTAAAATCTTGGGGCTCATTGCATAGTTTGCCCCGTTGCCATTCGCAATAGTTAGGCCGTTTGACATATCATGTCCATCATGCATGCCTTGGGTGGCCATCTGCGACGCGTGGAGTCTTTCGGCCATGTCATTGCTGAATATTTTAAGCCCATCCAATGCAGCAGCTTTGTGCCCAACAGCCCAGTGATACTTCAGGACGGCATAATTTACTGCTGGGGTAATATGCCTTGGTGGCTCACGATGGTATTGTCCATGGCCATCAGCATTGACGTATGGCAGAACGGCATCGAGACTGTCATCGTTGCCAATCAATTGTTGCAGAGATTTCTCGGCCAGGCCCATCCGACCAGATTTTCTACACAGGTTGGAAAATTTGATCCACATCTGCATGTTCTCTTTGGGAGCAATGACGAGTGCGCGGAGCTTCAACATTCGTTGCCATACTTCGACATTCCGTTGGCACCCTAACAAACGTGTCTCCCACGTACGCCTCATGGTTTCTTGCCTAGCTGGATTGTTGTTGCTTTGCTTGTATACGATGAGCTCCTCAAGCTCAGCAAGCATCTGAACCCTAACCACGACAGCATATGCGCGATTGTAGGACTCGCTCACAAGAGCACTTAGCTCCGTATCTAATCCTTCTCTAGCCTTTTGAATGTATAAACTTGCCTCGTGAAACTGGTTTCTATGAAGCGCCAGAATGGCACCAAAGAATGATCGATCTGGAGACTGGGTCTTCATGACGCTTAAGTAGTCATCCATAAGATCCCATTTGCCCAAACCCCAAGCAGAGGAAGTAGCCAATGGTGCAATTCTTCGTTGAACATCAAGAGTCGAGGTATGGAAGGTATCTTGGGCCAAAGCTGACAGCTCCTCCCATTCACCAAGAGCGTGTAAACATCGCATCTTGCCCATGATGATCTCTATCCTCTCCCCAGGTTCGGTGCTTTCTTGCTCCCTTTGCTTGTAGAAATCCAGTGCCTCCTCCCACCTCTCGAGCTTTTCGAACCATGTCTCTCGCAGCGCAATGCCGTCAGCATACAGTTGTGCTCTCCGCAGAATGCCAATTGCTGCATCGTATTGCTGCAACTGGTTGTTGATCTGTATTAATGCTTCAACAGCACCCCCGCTCTGGTCCTGGAGGAATTCCAGCTCTTTATAATGCAGTGCCTTTGCGTATGCATGGCATCTACCGGCTTCACGGCCGAGAATTCGAATATCGATCGGTAAAGCCTTATCATCGTGCTCCATAAACTCCGCGAGGTTTAGCAGAATCCCAAGGAGATCTGGCGTAATATGAGGCGATTTGACGGCTAGCTCAATATTCTGAATGAGATCATCTTGGTACTGTTCAAAGAGGTCGCTCCAGCAAGAGACAAATGCAGAATTGAATAACTCCTTTGCAAGAGGCGGGTAAGTGCTTGCCAAGCTTGCACAGGCCCTCAGCGCATGATTTGGTGACTCCATAAGAACAGTTACACTAAATCTTCGCATCCATTCTTGCCAATCTTCTTTCGTTGACTTGCCGGCAGCATCCCAAGCAGTCTTCAAATGCACTGGGTTTGAGTCAAGTTTTTTATTGCTTATGTCGGAGAATGGGGCCTCGTCAATCTGATTATAATATCGTTCTTCTGGGCTTAAATCTTGTGGGAGAGGCTCGCCTTTTTGTAACTTGGTGACAAGGAGATCGTAGTTTTGGTGGGTTATCTGATGGGCAATAAGGACTTTCTTGATTGTGGAGACGAAGTGAAGGTAGTCTCTTCCAAGCTGGAATATCAATGCACAAAGCGTGTCTAGTGCAGCAAGCCTCAGAGATGGGTCAGACCCCCCTAAAACTCGTGCCAGAGGATGGATGATCTTTGAGGCATAATCATTAAGATTGACCTGACGAGAGATCTTCCCGATAGCATCTATTGCGGATTTTCGAATAAATGAAGGCTGTTGTGGCTTTTCGAAAACCTTCACAATGACCGGAATGATTAGATGCATGTATTCTTCACTGCTCGATCCGAAAACCAAGAAGGCATGTAGGACCTTCTCGGATGGCTGTCGGCGGGTTGATGTGTCCTTCTCTAGAACACCAAGCATGAGTGGAAGGAGACTTGCAAGGTAAATCTTGAATTCCCCTTCGAGAGAGCGGGCAATAGCTTCTACAAGCTGGAGGATAGTAGCTTGTAATGATGGAGAGACATTCCAGTATTCTTGCAAAACTTCGACAATGTCCGGAAGATAGTTTCGAATATGCTGGCGAACAATAGTGACGAGAATAGCAAGTTGGTTAAAGTAGGATTCAAGCCGGTTTGCTGACGAGGCGCGGATAACCGATATAAAAGCAGGAATGATCTTGTCAAGAAATGAGATACACTCTAATCCCAAGGTTCTGAAAATATTCATGATTGCTTCTATTACAACAGCGTGATGCTGTACAAGGGACTGGTCCTTCAAGATTTGTAATAGGGCGTTAATGACAACTGTGGGGTAGTACTCCTTATTCGATGGTGTAAGCCCGGTCATCATGAGGGAGATATCGGTCATCTGATTAGACTCCGACCGCAATTGCATCTCGGGAGATTTTTCTTCCACTTGCTGCTGCTTATACGGATCCAAAGCTCCGAGAATGCCGATTACCTTGATCGTTTCTTGTCGTAGCGGGCCTCTCTGAGACTCGCCTCTTATCACGCTTTGCAATATCTCCAGCAGCTGGGGATAGTCCATGTACGGCTTGATGACATAGCCAGAGTTACTGGCAAGTTGGCCCAGTGTTTTCAAAGCTGCTTCTCGCTTTTGTGATGAGCTTTGATCTTGAAGGGCCTCGAGAATAATTGGCATAAGCTGGTCGATATATGGTATCATATCTTCGCCACCAACGGTAGAAAGCTCGCCGATAGCTTTTAGAATCGTCGCAGCCACCGTCGGACTTGGGTCTCTGGCCTTAGGCAGCAAAACTGAAATCATTGGGTCCACGTAAGGCTTGATTAACCTTTGGGAATTCTGAACCAGAAGGCTCAATAGTTTCGCGCTCTCTTCCTTGTTTCGGGCAACATCAGAAAATTCCAACTCTGTTAGCATCTGGATGAGTACTTTTCGCAATGAGGGAACCACGTAGGCTGGGTTCACGAGTGTGAGGCGCCCAATAATAGTAATCGCCACTTCTCGGATAGCGAAGACTTCATCATTGAGAGCAAAGAAGAGTGTACGGATATTCTCCGACTTCGCAAGATGGCGATCGAACCTTTCATCCAAAGCAGCCAGTACGGTTCGTCGAATTTGCGGATCTGGGTCCGCAACGCCAACTGTGAGTAGCTTTTCAATTACTTCGTTGACAACCTGGATTGCATGATAGCTGGTCTGGTTGACAATCGGATCCCGAATATAAAGCTGACAACACGTTAATGCCGCTGCCTCTCTAATTTCAGAGCTTTCGTCCTCCACGTATTTGATAGCGACATCACGGACAAACTCATTGAGCACATGGCCCGAAAAATCAAAACTACCCAGGGTATTTAATGCCAACTTAATCTCCGCCTGGCGATGCTCGTAGGCTAGTGGATCCTTTGAATCTTTAGATACAATTGGCACCGCTGCAATACTGTTCGGGGTTGGAGCACCAAGCGGCTTGAAGGGCTCTCCACATAGGATGTTGCTGAGCATATCAAGGAGTCTCTCTTGGATGATTGATGTGACAGGCGGTATATGGAAAGCCATGTCCACCAGCGCTTGTGTCAGCTTTGGGGTAAGCTCGCAAGCAAATATAGGGTCTAGAAGAGCCTCCATATATTTACTGAGAGTCTGACCGACTGCTGCGGCCAATCTGCTAATGCAGTCAAATACAGGGTCCACGCTGCCACTCCGACGAGATTTGAGACTTAAACCCTCACGGACATAAATCAGAACACCATCGAGATAGGGTGCAATTGCACTCTTCACTGCATTGGCGATGTTGCCAATGGCCAAGAATGCGTCGTTTCTCTCCTTGTCTTTCTTAAGCATCCCGGACAGGAATACCATAAACTTGTGGAGATATGTTTGTGCGAAGTCTGTCGGAGAGTAGTTGGCTAATTCCGGTATTAAGAGCACCACGGTGCGGCGAATCACAGGTTCGCGGTGGTCCTTCATTTTGAAAACAATCTCGCAAGCCTCCTGGTAGTGTTCATGCATGAACATGCCTCCTTGTTGGAGTAGCTCTTTGATGACCAGAAGGGATCCGTGGATCGACTCGACCGTCCCCATTTTTATTCCAACGCGTGATTCTTCGTATATCATCGATTGCCATTGCAGTCGCCTGGCCTGGTCTCTTTCCCGGATTATTTGAAAGCACGCGCTGATCGCCTCTGCCGCTGTTTCTCGAATAAGAAGTCGTATATCCCGTAGGCCAACCCAAATAAGGTCAAAGACATGCTGCACATATGCATACATGAGAGTTTGCGCATTTCTACCCAACTCTCTTAGTATGAGCACAGCGCTGTAGCGACGTTCCTCAACTCGATCAGACTGTAGCCACTCCAATGCGGTCTTTACCTCACTCTCCACCAACTCAGATATTAAGGAACCTCCAGGTCGACATAGCCTCCCCAGAGCCACAGCTGCCGGCTGCATAGCAACAAGGTCTTTCCCCCTGAGCACACTCCTTAGAGATTGGGTGAATCGTGTGGTTTTCTGAGCTTGATCAACGCCGTCGAAGTCGATGAGCGCATCGAGGGCCATGACGCCGCCCAGGCGGTCATTAGGATCGTTTCCATGACTTATTAATTGTGTTATCTTTCCATTGACGACGTTGTAGAATTCGATGAAGCGCTCCTGTGGAAAGTCTGGATACTGTGAGCTAAAGCCAACAACACTGGTAATCTTGGCATACCTCTCGCAGTAATCACAACCAAATCCCGGAGCTCTATGGCAGCCCGCTTCCGTATATCCTCATGTCTAGTTTAGTTAGCTCTGCTACAACATCGAGGCGTTGAGTGTTTGGCCTCACCGAGAACGTAGCTCTCCCACTAGTCTATTCAGCACGTCTACTGTTTGTTGCGACATCTTCCAGAGTACTGCTCCCTGCGAGCGCCTTAATTACAACGTGAACTCGCCATCCATAAGCGCTCCTCAGAAGACAGTGAATGTTCAAATATGGCGGCTGAAGGAGTACGTTATTCGTGGTTATTCGTGGCGTCTTGAGATTGTTTGTTTCGGTCGTCGGGTTGTCGTCTTGTGATTATAGGTAAGGTCGATGGACGGGTCCCCAGCCTAACATCCCTGCAAGTTATGCATTAGCGGCAATTCGATAAGCCTTGTCATATTTGGACAACAGCCTCGACCGTCATTAACGGACGAACTTCAATCGCCACATCACCTATCCACTTCACATAACCTACTTCAAGATGGGTAACGACGGAGGCAGGTATGTACACTGCTACTTCAAGTTCCAGTAAATTAATTGCTAACTGAATATAGTATTCCAACGCGACGAGAGCTCGTCAAGAATGCCGCGCGCAACCCGAACACCTCTGAAGCGAAGGCGACACAGCTCGAATCGCAAACACACGCATGGACATATTGTCCTCTTTCTCAACGGCCTTTATCTACCCCTATAGTCTCTGATTGCGCCGGTACTTTATATAATAAAGATGCGATTATAGAGCACCTATTACCCAGTGACGACTCTTCACCGGACACAAAGAGCGACCATGAGGAGGTTCTTAAAGGGCGCGTAAAATCGCTGCGGGATGTCGTCGAAGTCAAATTCCAAACTGAGAAGGACGAGGTAGCAAAAGCAGAGAGACGATTATGCCCTATTACAAGCAAAGAGTTGGGCCCAACAACAAAATCCGTGTATCTGGTACCTTGCGGGCATGCATTTGCGGAGGTCGCAACCAGAGAGGTGGCGGGAGTGGCCTGCATGCAGTGCAATGAGCCTTACGTTTCAGAGAACATTATCACAATACTACCTACCACAAAAGAAGACATTGGACGACTGGATGAGCGCATCAAGAGGTTAAGGGACGCGGGTTTGACGCATTCATTAAAGAAAGCTCCAGGGTCTAAAAAGAGGAAGAAGCACACAGAGACGGAGACTAAGGAAGCAATTGAGAAGCCAAAAGAGGAAAGCGAAGTTAAGTCAAAGGACAACGTACAGTCAAGCATACCGGCAGGAATACCGGATGATGTCTCTTCAACTTTACAACTTAAGAATGGCACCTCGGCTTCTGGTGGCAGGATAAAAAATGCCGCAACTGCAAGTCTCACCGCAAAGGTTCTAGACGAGCAAGCAGAAAGGAACAAGCGGAGAAAGCTTGGACTGAACGATAATCTGAAGAGTTTGTTTTCAAATAGCGGGTCTACCGAACTCAAAGGCGCTGGGGATTTTATGACCAGAGGATATTCATTACCGAAGAAGACGTAGGTATTTGAATAAAGACTTTAACATTATAAAAGCAAGTCTTATACTTTATTCTGATCCCAATTTTTTATCGATGTATCTCTGAGAAAAGCATTGTGTTGGTTCCTATCATCGTTCCCGCCTCATAAGCATTCTCGATCGACTTCATCCTACTTCCGTTCCTATCATCTTAATTCCGCGTTTTGGTCTACAGGGTAACGATTTCTCTATGTCGGTCATAAACCGCACGGAGGCTCCTGCGGAGCTCCCAAAAAAATATCCATATGAACTGTGGTCCATGTCGTACGCAGTTCCAAATAGCTATCATAAGCCTTTTGAGAAATGGGCCTCTTCGCCCTGCTAAAGTAGCGACGACTTCAACGATCACCGTCATTATAATCTGTTCAATTCCTGCCAGAAGCCGATTCCATCTCTTGCATGCCCAGAGAATGACATAAAAAAGGCGGGTGCACCATAATTTCAATACTATTTCCGGAATAGCGCAAAGAAGCTCCCTGAGCTCTCTGGAATCCTTGCTTCTTGGTCCGTAAATCGTATTCCACAACCAGAAAGCCCAGATATGCTTAACCCACCATTCAGGCTCCGGGAACTGCCCCCATCCTAAATAGTTCCAGACAAACGGTGGTGGCACAGGAATATCTGACGGAGTCACTGGTACTCCTGGTTGCTCAAGCGGTGAAGCTATCGTTTCCAGGTTGGTCACGACCGCCGCGACAGTATCATTGACGAGGAACAGTTTCTGCCATATGCGCTGTGCATAGCCACTGACGAAAATAAACATTTTAATTGCCCCGGATACCAATGGAATTGGCTCTAATCGCTATCTCGAGACTTAATCGTGTTGTGACTTCTGAATTCCCGGCAAAGTCCCCTTGCGCCCATCCATGCCCTCCCAACTCCTGAAATAAAAAAGGCCGTAATCGCAGTCAAAGAATATCAACTACTTCGTTGTGAAGTCAGTCTCGAGGGGGTTCACTCCTCCGTCTGTAGCTTTCTCGCATGAACAAGCATCTGGTAAACATTAGCACCAAGTAAGCCAGATATAATGAAGTAACTTACCAGCTGGGCGGACACCGCATGCGCATGTAGACCCGCTGGGGGTTTTGTTCTCAGTTGAAGCGCGGTCACAAGTGCACGCACCGGCTGGTCTCGCGCCTGGAGATTGTGTCAGTATTTGTAAATTAGAGTTGCTGTTAACCTCCACAAATTCTCTTCGGCACCTATGGTTCTAACTTTGCTTTATGGACTTGAAAGTCGCAGAAGACAAGGCTTGTTCCATAATACAGCGGCAGAGATGATAGATTTGGGGCATGACTTACGGCATGAACAGCGAGGTCCCTCGACTTTGTTTTCTTCTGAGGCTTTGCTGCAGGTGCACTCAAGAGCATGCTTTTCGCCACAAGAACATTTTGCTTGAGCGGCTACAACATGTTAGTAGAGTTGAGTCTAAGGTGATGTAGGGTCGCTCTTACCACAGATGCAGCCTTGCCCACTCTTGTGGCAACAGGTGGTGGATTGAACCGTTTCGGAAACCATTCTGACGATGTATGGCTGTTGTTCTTGAGAGCGAAGTAAATAAGTTTATTTTTATTAGGACAGGAATTCTCTGCTTTCTGGATGTAATGATTTGAAAAGATAATACTCTCAAGGAAGTGGTTGCTCTCGTCCTTTATAAGTCCAGGTTATCAGCCTTGCATGGCAGATGATTTGATTCACCTTGGTTCTGATTGGCTGGTATCCACTCTACTGGGAGCAGCTCCCGTTAACAGCTACCAGTAACAAGCAATCAGTTACACAGCAATCCTGATTGGGGAAACACCATTACGTCGTCCAGAGGCCAAGGGCGCTGTCATATTATATGGTACATACAATGTCTAATAAGGTATCTGTGATTCGTAAACGCCGAAATGTCCCGCCCATATCTTATACTGCCCCGGTTTATGCCGCCCATATCTTACACTGCCCAAGTTTATGCTCCGAATTTGCTCTCCTTGTATGGGTATCTCGGCTCGTCGTCTTTCCTGTACCACAACTGCTTCTTCTTCTTGGTGGGGACATGTTCCACCCAAACCTGCTTTGCGTGTTCCTTCATGAACCGCCTGATGAACCTTGGATCCCACAGTTCGCTGGCTACGCCGAGATCCTTGCAGCACCGCATCAAGGCGTTGGATTTGCAACCTTCCGTAGCCGTAGGAATTCCTTCTGGGGAAAAGTAGGCTTGTTCGCCGCGGGCAACAGAAACCAGTCTATAGTATATCAGTCCTTGCCCAATTTCAGGAACGTTGTCCAAACAAACCTTCCATGCGCCACAAGTGCGTATTCCCTTGTAATGCTCTTCGGTGTAACAATGGTCTCTCCTCGAGGGGCCAGACCCCAGCCTCCTGGGCCGAATGCCCTGTTCAATATCCGTCGATATTTGATCTCTGGTAGATATACTATTCCGTCCGGCTTGACCTCCACATCATCCGTGGGTATTTCGGCAAGTAACACATCTGCGGCTTCTTTCGAAAATGGCTGAGCAGATAGGCCATGGAAAGACTTCGCCCAGTCAACCTGTCGACTGCCCTCATCAAGAATGAGCGGCTCATCTGCCAATCCCGATGTTATGTCGTTTATTGGCGACTGGTCATCTATAGATGCTGGCTTGCTAGCCCCGTTCGTTTTCGGCACACTTCCATTTCCCTCTCCATTTGTTGGCTTGCGATTGTAGCTCGTTGGTGTCGCAGCTCGGAATTGTGAAGTAGAGATAAATCGTTTCGCTCCGGAAAGGTGTGCATTCCGTGTTGGGTTGAACGATTGTAGGAGAGAAAGGTTTGACGACTGTCCGATACAGCGCCCAGTCGCTATCCTGACTCCCGACATATTTGGTGGTTGGAAGTGATACCGAATGGTGTTGTTACAAGTTCTAGATCCCGTTCGCGACATTGGCCTCGCATCCTTGCAATAGCCTCACGCGACTTGAGCCGCAACACCATTGGAACCATTAAACCAACCAAAACTTCAAACATAGATAGGAGTCTGTCTATATAGTAATACAATAATAATATATACATTTACTGATGTACAGCCGTCTTTTTGTTGGGCTCAATATGCACTTCCCTATGCATCCTTCATACTTGTCCTCGTGTCATTACTCTGCTTCTTCCAACAAAGCTTGAAGTTCTCGAGCTTTAAAGAGGGTATCAATTAGCTATGCACTTGACAATTGTAGAGTCCCGGTTACTCGGGTGCCGAACCGCTTAGATGTCTGAAAAGGAAGGATTTGCGGGTTACATACCTCCTCCTTACACTGTCGCCAGTCTTTCTTTTCATAAAAACAATCATTCATCTTGGTATTCTCCGCTGTTGGGATTGTGAGCTATATCCATCCCAAATAAGCCATCTGGTTTGACCACATACTGGCGCAGCCTGTGCTGAAGATTCTCTTGTCCCTGTAGAGCAAGGTTAGCGTTGGGGACGGCTTTTGGCGGCTTTAGTTCCGTTTACCACTCATCCGGCTCATCATCATCAACTGCGGCATTGATAACTTTGTTTTTATCTCCCAAGTTAGACATCGTGTTGGACGTTGTGGATGTTCTTTAGTCAGTCAATATTGTTGGGAATACAACGTTCTCGCCTGATTGACACGAATTAAAACCACCACCTCGGCTCCGAATATACCAGGTAATTCGGCTGCTAGGAAGATGGTTACCAAAAAATTGAACGTCCTGGTGTACGCCGGTATGTTTAACAAAGCAATAAATAACTATCCTTGCCCAGGCTTGTACTAAGATGATAAATAGGCACGGGAAGCACAGACGGGGCAGTTCGCCACGCTCTTTACACACTGAGGCGGCTTCTTTCCCCAAACTACGCCGTCTTTCCTGTATCTGATTCCGTGATTATCAAAGAGCCATGGACATCATCATGTGCTCTTCTTGTTTTTCCTGGCGGCGCAGATCTTGGCTATTGCCGAGTACTCAATGGTGAAGGTAATGATCGTATTAGTCAATATGTCCGAAGGGGTGGCTCATACCTTGGATTCTGTGCCGGTGGCTACTATGGAAGCCGGAGGTGCGAATTCGAGGTGGGAGACAAGAAAATGGAAGTCATCGGGAAACGCGAATTGGCATTCTTCCCGGGAATCTGCAGGGGATGTGCATTCAAGGGCTTCGTTTATCAAAGCGAAGCTGGAGCATGTGCTGCAGAATTGACTGTGGAGACGGAATCCTTCGCTGGGATAGACTGCCCGAAGTCTTTCAAATCTTATTATAACGGTGGTGGGGTCTTTGTAGATGCGGCCAACTTCAAGGCAGAGGGTGTTGAAGTATTGGCCACTTATTCCAAAGACACAGATGTTGACGGAGGAGACTGTGGAACGAGGGCGGCAGCGGTATACCGTAAGATAGGCGACGGGTGTGCAGTACTTACGGGGCCTCATCCAGAGTACGTCAAGCTCATCTTCCCCAAGGGCACATGCTGACAGTAGCAGATTCGCGGCGGCAAACCTAGACGCCAAATCTAGTGTGCCAGGCTACTCCAAGATGGTTGAGGACTTGATTGAAGGCGACAATCTCCGGGAAAGCTTCATGAAAGCATGCCTGACGAAAATGGGACTTCTTGTTGCGATAGAGACAAGCACGGTACCAATACTTTCCGCCCTTCATATATCTTCTCTTCATAACATAGAGGTTTCTGAGCTATTTGAGGATCTGAGAAGCGATATGACGCTTGAGGAGGGAGAAAATTTCGTAAAAGGAGAGAATGACTCGTTTCTCATTGAAAAGAATGGCTCTCCTTTATCGTTACATTCTCTTGGCGCGTCTCTTCCACAAGCCGGCTCAGAGGCTAAGGACGAAGCAGAAACTGATCAGCTTCGTAGTGGCCAAGACGGGAAAAATATCGATTATAACAAGGTCATAAAGCGCCTGGTATTCCATGATGGTGGATGGCCTCAGAATACTGAGACTCCGCATTTTAACCACAGCATGTTCTACTCGGAACTTGTCGATTACCAAGATGAAGGTGGAAGTCGAGCAGAAGACTTTGGAAAGGTCATGATGTATGGAGACGTTGTTACCAGTACAAATACCTTGTTGGAAAAGTGCGTTCTCACCAAAATTCGATGACTACTGCTAACAAGTACGTTCAGGAACCAGAAGCTTTTATCACACCTCCCTAACGGTTTCACCGCAACAGCAACACTTCAAGTTGCTGGCAGGGGTCGCGGGACAAACGTTTGGGTTTCACCCGTTGGATCACTAATATTTTCCACCTGTATCAGGCACTCTCTAGAGTTGTCGGCCAAAGCCCCTGTTATCTTCGTCCAATATCTTGCTGCCATCGCTATTGCGGAAGGAATCAAGTCTTATGGCAAGGGGTACCAAGACATCCCCGTGAAGCTTAAATGGCCCAACGATATCTGTAAGTACAATAATTCCCAGCTCTCGAGGACAGTATTGATAATTTTAGATGCGCTGGATCCCACAAAACCAGGAAAGAACGAATATGTAAAGATTGGAGGGATTCTAGTGAACTCTTCGTATTCTTCTGGCAATTATAACCTTGTGGTTGGTGTTGGAATCAACACAACAAACCCTGCTCCGACAACCTCTCTAAACGCACTGCGGCCACAACACCTTCCTGAGTTCACCGTCGAAAAGCTCCTTGCTCGTATTTTGACTAGGTTCGAGGACATCTATATCAAATTCTGTCAATCAGGGTTCGATAGGAAACTAGAGGAAACATACTATAAACTATGGCTCCATACTGAGCAGATCATTACGCTAGAAGCTGAAGGGGGTGTTAGAGCGAGAGTGCTGGGAATCACCAGAGACTGGGGATTTTTGCGGGTCCAGGAGCTGGGTTGGGAGGATAAGCCCACTGGCAAGGTCATCGAATTGCAAACAGACAGCAACAGTTTTGACTTTTTTAGAGGTCTTGTCAAGAGGAAGGTATAGGTCTTTCATATTTTAGACGCCAGCGTTTGCAAATTTTCTGGCTACCCACGCTCCTCCGTGTTCCTCATACTCCTGCTTTGTAACTGATAACTTGCTAAGCAAAGCCTCGTCGCGTGCGAGGTTCGCCCCACCTTGCCAGGTGCTTACAATTGGGCTTGGGTTCGTTGGTCGAGCAAGGCGAACCATACACTCAGAAGGTGCAAGTGCCATAATCTCAGCCTGTAGACGATGTATGAATCCGTCAATATTCGCATTGCCTCCCACAACAACGACGTTTGCCAGAAGCCCAGGCCAAAGCCCAATGGGCAAAACAGAAAGACTTTGCATCACAACTTGAGCAAGTCCAGGCTGTCGCAGGCCGATGTCCATAGGATTGAATAGCAGTTCTGGGACCGTAAATCGTTCATTTCTGAGGGTCAAAACGTCCTCTGGGTTCTCCACTGCTTTTCCGGCTGCTATCTTCTTCAAGTTGCCTGCCAGTTTGGGGTCATGGTCACGGAGGTATCCCTTTGTTATATTGTGGTAATCTGGTAGAACATAATCTTTTGCTATGCCTCCCCCGGTCATGTAGCTTTCCCTCTTTTCGCCTGTTGTCCCTTTCCAAGATAGTTCCAGGTCAGTATTGAAGTCCTTGGCGACATAGCAAGCTGCTTCTTTAATTTCGTTCATAAGGTAAGTTTCGTTTCGCATATCAAACTGCCGAAGGGACAGCAGGCGAGTGAGGTAGTTCGTCATCAGCTTTCCCCCAACATCTAGTCGGCGAATTGCGGATTGTAGTGGACGACCTTGTATTAATGGTGTGACTGTCGTATGAGAGTAGCCAGAGTCGATGAGAAGGAGGACTTCGGCGGGAGCCACAGGGGCTGTAGAGTCGCGTGGTGGGGCCTTGAATATAGCCTGTATGTCGTTGTATGCATTAAGGGTCGGTCCTGGCATGTAATGAGCTTCCGTTCTAATCGACAGCAGCTATTCGAAGGGGACAATGCATACCAAGAGCGCGATAATAAGAAGCGAAGCCGAATTCCTCGAAAACGACTTGGTCGCAATTGGTCTGTAGCACCGGCAGGGAATTTGGCGCCTCAGTAAGAATAAGCCCTGTTTCCGATGGATCGCAGTGTAGTTTTGCCTTCTTATCAAAGAATTCGTGATCCCATATTTCCTTCTGGGCTTCCCAGTTCACAATGTAGCCTTTCTCTACAGGGCGCCTGAAAGCAATGTCGCCGAAATCCTTGCATTTCTCTAGCTCTGAGCCGATATAGACTTTTCGTTCGCGATCCCGTGCCATACAATTCGGTATAATATGGCACGAATCTTGGGTCACTTCGATAGAAGGCGATGAGAAGCCCGCCTTGATGGTGAACGCGCCATTGTCGAGCACCAAGGTTTTGGACGGCGGCGGCGGGCCAGAGGACTTGGTACGGCGATGGGTCGGAGCCATACTTGCGACTATATAAAACTTATTGGGAGTTTAACCATATACCATCGCATGGTCGGCATTGCTGGTGTTGACGGAGGTCTCAGCCAGCTGGTTGTTTGGTTGTCGCGAGGCTCGATGTTCAAGGTTGGCCCTCAGGAACGCGGGGGAATTCCGCTAATATTTTACCAGATCTTATCTGCCCCTCATAACTTTTGAAATTAAAACCAACACGACAACTACGAGTGGGAGGGCAACCACTCACTTTCTGATAGAGATGGCATCCGTAACCCAGAAACCAGAGGATCCGCTGCTTATTCTTGGAAGCACAGTCAAAACTGTATCTGCCCTCCTCGACCAGCTTGAAACGGCAATCAAAGCCTCGCCTGCGACCCAGAAGCCCCCCGCCAGCGATGTCAACGCCTTATTTCTAGCCCACGATGCGGCCAAACTCATTCGCGCCCATTCGACTAAGCTATCTTTGCTAATAATCAATACTCCTTTCACGCCTTCCGCCATCGTCAAAGTCCTCCGTGAGGTGGCGGCCGGCCCACTTCCCTCGCTCGGAACTGCCGTTGAATTATGCGGGGCACATATATATTCCGATATAATGCAAGGAGAGTTACAGTGGAGGGTACGCAAAGTTTTTAGCGAGTTTGGAGTGCTCCTCAAAGAGATTCCGCTCGATGGCAAGGTGTTGACGGATGACCAAAAGAACGGCACCGGGAAAACCGTGGGAAAGGGCAGCTTGGCGTCTACAGGCGTGTTATGGCAGGCCTGCGATGATTTAGCGGAGCTGAAGAACTTGGGCATTGCCGGGATTGTTGTGCAGAAGGCTGAGCAGTATCGGGATACCCTCAAAGATGCCATCGAAGAACTGCAGGAGTGGGGGAATGAGAGTGATGATGAGGACGAAGATGAAGATGCGGATACAGACGATGAGGCTGACGAGGCTATCCCTAACGCTGCTCAAGACGAAATCGACGACTTTTTTGGGTCCACGATGCATATCCCTAGCGATGATCCCAATAAGATCCGCCCTCGTCTCGAGCTATCACTGCGGAGGCTGAAGTTGATAGCAGTGATGTTCAGCGCCGTCATTAAGCGGCGATTCAAGACGCTATCCTCGTTGACCTTGCCTGAGCTATCGACAGGAGACTATCCCCTGACGCAAGACAAGCTAACGCCGCCGAAACCAGGCAGCGTTATAGCACCAGCATACCGTGTAGACGCCAGCGTGGATATCCTCCGAACCATCACCGAGTTGGCCGACAACCTTGCCACTGCATTTTACGACCTTGACGCCGAGGCAATTGACGATGGGATGGACCAGTGCTTTTCAACCAGTCTTGGAGTAACCGAGCTATTATCCCAAGACTGGGCTGGGAAAGATGATGCATTCACCACTTGGGTGAGTACCGAAAGTTTCAGCGTGTTCTGGCCATAGCTAATTTATTCCAGGCCCAGACCTTTACGACAGAGATGAAGAAATGAAACACGAGTTGGATACACTTGGCTAGTTACACCGTCGAGACAGAAGTGTAGCTATTATATTTTGCAGAAAAGCATACGTGCATCTGCTGTTATAGGTAGCGATGATATAGTGGAAACTTATTGTCAGCTTGACTTCTATCTCATGTAGCTTTCGCTTTATTATCACATTACTCGTGTTGCCCCAAGTGACCATGCATAGCTAGGAACTGATGTCTGTAAACTCGATTTTTGAATAATTAGTTGCAGAGAGTGGCCGAAGGCCTCTTTGCGATCTCCACAGATGAAATTTGTAGGCGACACCCACATATACTGCTTAGTATCACGTCGCCATCCATGCCAAATTTTATCGGAGGCCCAAATCCTCCTCCGAGCCCCTATTTTGGGGTGAACCCAAATCTCTTCCCAGCTAATCTAGTAGAGAACGCAGAGCTCATCCCGCAAAAAATATTCACGTCAAGAACCGGGGGGGGGTGATAACTCTAACTCACATACCGCGTGAGGAGAACATACTGCCGTGGTTCACTCGCAACTAAAACTGCTGCCATCATTGAATAAGTAGAGGGGCAAGAGCTACCACCTTAAGCAGGCACTCATCATGAGGTCAGGGAAAACTGCCAGGGTTGGACGATCAGCGTATTCTATAGGCGGGAAATGAACTGCTGGGACCAGTTGATGTTTGAAACCCTGCATTCGAGTCGCCAGTTCTTCTCGTCACCTGTCCTTCTCAGCGCCGGTCCTTCTCGCCGCCAGTCCTTCTAGTCGCCGGTTGTTCTAGTCACCTCGCCTTCAAGGCGGATAATAAGGCCGCTCGCAATTTCGGCGTAGTTATCGATATCGTCGTCGAAAGAAATAGAGCCCTGGATCATTTATGCGCCCCTTCCGCTCTCTACCATCCTGCGAATGTCAACGTCGATGTGCCCCACCCTTGTCTTCGATCCAAATTTAATAATACTATTGGTACATATCATATAATATATACAGGTCATTCATTACGTTCATATAATGACGACTAAGAGAAATCCATCTCCAGGCCCTTAAAAATCCTCCTGTCATACGGGGCGCTCCCGAATCCATGCCAGACGCACTCTCCTGAATACTATAGCCCAACATATACGAGTGTTGGAAGGCTGCTTTGGCACCACTCAATTTAACCCTTCAAACAAAACACTGCGTCTGTCTTTGATATTAACGAGCGTATATTCAGCCAAGCGTGGGTCTCCTTTTTCGATTCTCATAGTGGTATACAACAGGTTCGGTTCTGTCCAAACAGGGCGTAACCCCCGGGCTTCGAGGGATTCCCACCTACAGCTCAGTTAGAACACTATCTATTATTGATTCTCTAGAAAAGCATATATAATGCAGCATGAAGGCAAAAAGTACGTACCACTTCAAGAAGTTATAGCCCGTCATTTCCTCATGCCCAAAAAGATGCAACTCCACCATCAGTTGACCTATTGGAAGCTCAAAGTCTTCTTCCTTAGGAAATGCCCGGTCAAGTGAAGTTAGTGAAGCAAATTCGGCGTATTCGATGTCCATTTTCAAGATATCACTTTCAGCCAACAAAGTCAGTTTCGGTCCAAAGTATCGGCCCCTTAAGAAGTAAGGAATTCTGGTTGAAGCATAGTAAAACACTTACATATAATCGTGGCCATTTATCTTCATGAGATCCTGGATAGTATAGAACGGGGGCCATGAAGTGGCATTTGTGACCCCTGAAATGCCAGCTTGAGTGAAGTGCGCACGCGCCCTGTGCTCGTAGCTCAATTGCTTGCCAAAATTCGTCACCGAGTAGTCATAAGCCCAAATTTCGCAATGCGTTCGCTCGATCGTCTCGTCTTCTGAACGTAGACAAGTCTCGTTAGCATGTGCGGGGACGCTTCGAGCTGTACCAAGGGGGGCGACTTGCCATAACTAGACTCGGTCTGAACACCGAAAGAGTAGATGACACAAGGTCGAGTGGCTGGAAGTTTTTCATATATTGACATCCCGCAGACCCATTTTCCTCCATCGCCCATTCGGCCAATTCGCTCCATCTCGTATGGGCAGCTCCATGAGGCGGGAACAAAGTCCCAGATGGAATATGGTGATCCTGGGTACTTCTTTGGGGAATCGGCCGGGAATCTGAAGCTCGTCAGTGGATGCTCTGGCTGCGTATATGCGATTAGGAATGGACACACAGTGGCATAATCTCCGGGTATCGCCATTCACTGAGCAGAGTATGCCTCTGCTCTACCGTCTTACTCCAGCTCTTCTCCGCTAGGCGCATGTGCTCCCGTAACGATACCCGCGCAACATCGTGGCTGAGGACTGAGGACGTTGAGAACCAGCTTAGTGATCCACTAGGTCCATAGCCTGAGATAAGTGTTATGACGAAAACAGAGAAGACGGCCAGCAATAAAAACCGGAGATGCCGTGTAGTGAGCATGAGGGGTGATCGCCTGGTGTACCTGGCTAGGTATCAGCTGCCAAGAATGAGGGGAGAAGATATTCTAGACGGTGACTGCATAGAGCGAGTAACTGTTGCATGAGTACAATCCAGGGATACTGAGCCAGGGATACTGAGCCAGGGAGGGACCAAAGTAAGCAACTATAGCTTATTCGAAGTGACCACGAGCTTGTCGAATTTCATTTCGAAATACGGGAAATGGGTGAGCTTAATTGTTCACGACCGGAGACGCACGGACCAGGCAAATATAGCGCCATACCTTAACATTCTAGCCCTGGGCCTAGAAGCTGGATGTCCAGGGGAGCCTTACCAGAATTTTTCTGGGACTGACATACCATGATAGGAACGTCTCCGCTCTGTAAAGTAAGGTAAATGAGATATATGGTGATCTGGAGGATCTGGAGACCTCGACAAGGCCATGATGCCTATTAACTGCGCCTTCCTTCCTACAATTATTACGGGGTGGTTGAAACTCCCATCAGCAGACATATTACCTTCAATATATGGCAATTTGGGTCGAAATGTAGAAATATTTTATGATTAACTTACGATTCCGAAGAATAAGATGCACATTCAAAGCTTTCACATTATTAAGGACCATCTTATTACTCTTTATCACATAGCTTCCCATCACAATTGCTGACATAAGCGGTCGCTCGCTCGGAACCCGTTAGCGCAAGGCTACCATTATGGCGTGGCGAACAAAGGCTCACCAACAGCCTTCCAGGCCCTTCTAGAGGGGTAGAGTAGAAGGCTGACATATTCATTCAGTCCAAGGGTAATTCAGTCAGTGCCAACAGCCTCAATCCTAAAACAAATCAAGTTGTTCCTGCGACGGAAAATGCATTGTTACAAACCGAGAAACCGGTGACTCTAGAATTTGATCATGGCAGCGCCTGCTGAACTGAGCTGGTCGGCGCCTTTCGCAGTTGCTCCAGCGTCACAAATTACGAAGAACTTGCCCGGCGACAAGATACTCCTACCACCTTCTGCTCTAGAGCAACTCCTCGCCGCCTCACCAGCTGTTCCGACTCCTTATAATAATCCTACCCGTGCAGGCTTCGATCCTTTCAACCCATACTCTCTAGCTGCTGCCCGAGCAGAAGCGTCGCAATGGCGCGACACGCAACAACAACTACCCCACCCTCTGACATTTCGGCTTGTCAATCCCAAGAATGGCCGCGTTATATACGCTGGCATCCGAGAGTTTTCAGCTGAGGAGGGCCAGATTGGGCTCAGCCCTTCTCTGTCTGATGCGCTTGGGGTTACAACAGAGGCGGTGGCAGGCGCTGAGGGGCAGCCGATAGACCTCACGGACGATAGCGAGGTTGAAGAAGTGGATAGGATAATGGTCCATGCGAAGCAGCTTCCAAAGGGCACCTATGTTCGCCTACGGCCGTTGGAAGCTGGCTATAACCCCGATGATTGGAAATCCCTTCTTGAGCGACACTTACGAGAGAACTACACGACACTTACGAATGGCGAAGTACTCAAAATACCAGACATGAGCAGGAGAGGACACACCTTCCAGTTTTTAATTGATAAATTCGTTCCCGAGGGAGATGCGATCTGCGTGGTAGACACGGACCTAGAAGTCGATATAGAAGCATTGAACGAAGAACAAGCCAGAGAGACCGTGAAGCAGATTATGGCAAAAACACAGACCGCCCCGGGAACGGCAGAGGGCAGCTCCTCTGGATCCGTACTGGATATATGGACCCCAGTGCAAGGACAGGTCTTAGAGGGCGAATATGTGGACTATGAGCTTCCTTCGTGGGACCGATCCCGGACTCTTGAAATCGAAATCACCCTAGATGAAGAAGATGAAGTAGATCTATTCGTCAGCCCTCTAGCTTCCCGGCAGAGAGAAAGACCGCGGGAGGATGAGCATGTTTTTGGAGAGTTTGATAGCGAGACTTCTTCTAAAAAGATCCGTATACGGCCGACAAATGTCGAATTAGAGGGGGCCGAGTCGCTCTACATATCTGTCCATGGATACAGCCCTCCCGAGGGATCTGAGCCGGCTACAAACTCATCTCCTCGGCGTTACATATTGAGAGCTCAATCGATCGAGGGCAGCACCCCGGACGTATCCACGGTAGATTTGACAACCGGTGATGACTCTCATGACCCTGAGGATGAGCAGTGCAAGAATTGCCACCAATGGGTACCCAAACGCACAATGATGTTGCACGAGAACTTTTGTTTGCGCAACAACATTCTCTGCCAGGTATGCCAAAGCGTCTTCAAGAAGAACTCTCCGGAGTGGCAGTCCCACTGGCACTGCGAGCACGACTCAGCACATGGGAATACCGCTGCCACTCACATCAAACACAACCATATCTACCACAGCGACGCCACTTGTCCCTCTTGCGACTACCAAGCTTCATCCACTCCCGACCTCGCCCTCCACCGCACCACCCTCTGTCCCGGAAAACTCATTCTCTGCCGATTCTGCCACCTCTCCGTCCCCCAAGAAGGCGACCCCTCCGCGCCCTCCGCCGAAGCCCTCCTCTCCGGCCTCACAGCCCACGAGCTCGCCGACGGCGCCCGCACAACAAACTGCCACCTCTGCCAGGCCATCGTGCGTTTGCGCGACATGACCACGCATCTCAAGCACCATGATCTCAGCCGCAACTCCAAGCCGCGGCCGCGCATCTGCCGCAACGTCAACTGCGGGCGCACGCTGGACGGCGTTGGCAAGAACGGGCAGGTCGACACGGCGGCGCGGATGGGACAGGGACCTGGGAATGAGCTGGGGCTGTGCAGCATCTGCTTTGGACCGCTGTATGTTAGTATGTATGACCCGGAGGGGAAGGCGATGAAGCGGCGCATTGAGAGGAGGTATTTGTCGCAGCTTATTACGGGGTGTGGGAAGTCGTGGTGCGGGAATGAAGTGTGTAAACAGGGAAGGGTCAATCTGGGGATCACGAAAGGAGGGGAGGTCGTCACTACGAAAGATGCGCTGCCGGAAGTGAAGCCGTTGCTGGTGGATCTTGGTAGCGCGCCGATGCACTTCTGTGTTGATGAGAGGAGCCAGAAGTGCAGGAAGTTGGCGGAGATGCTGGCTGGGGAGGGTGTTTACGAGTTAGAGTGGTGCGTTGCGGCGTGTGAGGCAGAGACTGGGGAGCTAGATGCCGCCAGGCAGTGGTTGTCGAACTGGGCTCCGAAGAAGACGGAGGGCTCACCGCGGTAGGGGGAGAATGAAGTTATTGGATATGGTTAGATCAGCATAGCATGGCACTCTAGAATATTCACATCACAAGACTAGTTAGAATATATCGCGTGGCCGCTCGGCCCTCATAAACTCCGTAGAATATACACTAAACGAGACAACCACAACTATTCTTACTTCACTTCCACGCATCCGTCTGTCCACCGTATCTCTTAGCTTCTTACATGATTCTTAGAAATCATCACAATGGTAGGGCCTGATGTGAGCGATGAGGAGGCGTTGCACTGGCTACCTCCAAAATGGACAGAGGAGAAATATGCGGATGCGACGGATGAAGATTGGGAGACCATGCCAGACGAAGTAAGTTGTTGTCTTCACATACTTATAATATCCGACTGATTCGGATTGCTTTTACAGTAAGCAGGGTGAGTTTTCTACTCACTGTGGTATAGGCACGAGTAAATCGAAGGAAGTTAAGTTATAGAGCACGGGAAGTCGGTGTAGGGCACACCTAAGCTTCTGTCCAAGACAAACCAACCGGCCCGCCCCGCCTCGCCCCGCACCTTCTCTCATGCCCCACCTCCCTTACTTCCTCTCTAGCACTCAAAACCCCCAAGGCCTTGACAAGTAAATTGCAAACGACAACAAATATAGAACATCGATGATGGATTTGCGAAGGATGTGGCGCAGCGTAGACGCGCAGCTGTGGCTGCCACATTACGTCCATGTATGGGCGGTGGCTGTGTGTCAGCGTGGGATTGACGGCGCTAAACATGTGCACGGCTGCAGGGAAAGCTTATCTATAGCCTCTGCCCCGCTGCATGGAGGGGATTGATAGAAAAGAAGACGGCACAGATATTTTATGGGTGACGGATAACTTGGTGAATGAGAGATATCTCGGTGAACGGGCGCTACCTTGGTGAAAAACTGAATATCTAAAGGACGGAAGCAACACCAAGCTATCTTGGCTACCTTGGCCAACTCCACCTTCCCCACATCGCAACAATCACCATGTCCTTCGGCTGGTCCGTCGGCGACCTGATCGCCGGCCTCGAGGTCGCCATCCGCATCGCCTCCGCCCTCCAAGACTCCGGCGGCGCGGCCGACAAATACCGCCAAACAACAACCTACCTCCTCTCCCTCTCCACCGTCGTGCACCAACTGCACCCTCCCCCTCCCGGCCTCCTTGCCATCGCCCCCGATGTGCAGAGCGTGCACGCAGCCCTACAAGC
This sequence comes from Pseudogymnoascus sp. VKM F-4520 (FW-2644), assembly GCA_000750995.1. NCBI lineage: Eukaryota > Fungi > Ascomycota > Leotiomycetes > Thelebolales > Thelebolaceae > Pseudogymnoascus > Pseudogymnoascus sp. VKM F-4520 (FW-2644). The sequence goes on along the minus strand of JPKE01001840.1, from coordinate 8,985 downwards.
CTTCCACTCCAAGCTCTCCGCCAAGTTCGAGAAGAGCCTCGGCAGCTCCGCCTCCGACTGGGTAGCGCGGGTGCGCAGTAGTCCTAGGAAAGTCGAGTATGCGCTGTTTATGGAGAAACAGGTGGAGGCGTTACGGGTTAAGCTGGATGTGCCGCTGAAGGCGATCAATCTTGCTCTCAGCATCTCGATACACAAGCAGGGCCGCGAGAATGGGGAGGTAGGGAAGGAGGCGTTGGAGGGGGTCGTGGATCTCAAATCCGCGCTGCCGGGGCTGGAGAAGGCGGTCCTGGCGGGCGTGCAGGATATTGTACTAGCATCTGCGCAGGCATCTGCGAAGAGGGGGGAGGCGGAACGCACGTACACGGCCGTCGGGGAGTGGTGTCGTGCCGTGCCGGTGGCGGATACATTTCACAGCCACCTGCGCGAGATGGCAGCAAGTTCATGCCAGTGGATTTTCCGGCGGGACGAGTTCATGCGGTGGCGCGGCGGGGGACCGGTGGAAGGACGTCTGCCGGCGCTGTGGATTACGGGGATCCCGGGGTCGGGGAAGACGAGGCTTGCGACGCGGGTTGTGGAGTCACTGAAGGGGGAGGGGAGCGCGGTGGCGTATTTTTACTGTGATACAAAGGATGAGGGACGGAGGAGCGCGATGAGTATCCTGAGGACCTGGACGTGGCAGGTGCTGGAACAGAGGCCGGCGGGGTTGGGGGAGGTGTCGAAGATTTGTGCGAAGGAGCCGGTACCGGGGGAGGGGAGTATGGAGAAGGCGCTTATGTGTGCGGTGGCGGGGGTGGAGGGGTTGGTGATTGTGCTGGATGGGTTGGATGAGTGCGAGGAGCAGACGAGGAAGAAGTTATATCCGATTATAGCACGGCTGGCGACTACGGCACGGGTCCTGATGGTGAGTAGAGAAATGCCAGGGTCCCATCGGGCGCTGAAGAGTGCGCTTCCGCACGAAGAGGGGTTGGTGTTCTATCGGATTGTGGATGGGGATAATACGGATGATATCAACGATTATCTTGAGCGCGCGGTCAGGGAACTGGAGATTGGGGATGATGAGGTGGAGAGGACTGTTATTTCAAAGCTGCAGGAGGGGGCTAGTGGGATGTTTCTGTGGGCGACGCTGATGCTTGAGGAGCTCTCGAGCCCGCATTTTTTTGCAGAGGAGTATCTCGAGGGACTAGACGACCTGCCGGACTCGCTGGACTCGCTGTATGCGAGGATACTGACTACGCTGAATGCGAGCGTGAAGACGAGAGAGATCACGCGTAAGCTCTTTCGCTGGCTAACTTGTGCGAGGAGGCCTCTAACTTTGCCTGAAATCAGCACGACTCTGCTCATCACGATTGATGATGAGATTTTGAAATCGCGAAGCAGGATGCCAGATGATAAGCTGAGGGACACGCTGCTGAGGTACTGTGGATCGCTGGTCGCCATACACGATTCGAGAGACGGAGGCAGCCCGACAGTCACTCTCGTACATGCATCGGTGAAAGACTTCCTTCTCGAGCAGAGCAGCTCTAAGGAGGCCTTCGGATACCTAATCCTCGACCCCGATGAGACTCAGGCCATCCTCGCACAGGAATGCTTGACATACATCTCCTACAACAACATAGACTTCGATCCCAATACCATGGAGCCCGACGAACCCAACCAGTCCTTCCCCCCCGCCGAGATGGGCCACCGCTTCGAGGTCTACATGGAGCAATATCCCCTCCTCGTCTACGCCTCCTTAAACTGGTTCCTGCACCTGGTAACAGCGCCACACGAACGTACCTACACCTCCCTAACGCGATTCTGCACCTCAATCCCAAAAACCGTCGCTTGGCTGCAGGTTATGCTCCGCTACCGCGGCGACCGCAGCGTATACTCCTCTAGCCCGGGGTACAATGACTACACCGGCATCACAACTCTCGCGCACGTCCTTCCCCAGCATGTTGACGAACTCAAAAAGTGGCTGCGGCCGTTCCGCGACGTTAAAGGGGGGCGTTCGAATCTCCCCCGATACGTGCAGTTCATGTACTGCGGAATGGCGAATGATTTCCTGCCGAAGCTGAGCGTTGCGGCGTACTTCGACTACACCGACTACCTCGAGGACTCCCTGAAGAAGGGGATGGACCCCAATCTCAAGAATTATAGGGGCAAGACGCCGATTTTCGCAGCGGCTATGGCGGAGTCGTTGGGTGCGGCGAAGGTTTTGATCAAGTACGGCGCCGATCCGAATGTCATCGGGCCTGGAGGGGTAGTGGCTTTGCTCTCGGCCATACGGCTGGATGACTGGCGTATCATCGACCCAGTGCCCTTCCGCGTCGCCGAATTCCTCATCGAGTCCGGCGCTGATCCATGCTACAACAACGGGGATCTCCTTGCCCTCGCATGCCTCTGTGCTCATTCGAATGACACACACGTCGTATCCCTCGTATCATGCATGCTCAAGCACGGAGCGACGAAGGTCATCAACATCGGGAAGAACCCGTACTGGACGGCACTGCACTGGGCAGCCAAAGCCAAAGCTCCGCGGCTCGTGGCTCTGCTCCTGGAGAATGGGGCGGAGGTCGATATCGGATTTGGGGGGGATAGGGTGAATGCGCGTAAGTTTGAGACGCCGCTCGACCAGGCTTGCTCGATCTCGCAGCAGTCGGAGGATGTAGTTCGTATACTGCTTGAGGCGGGGGCGACTGTGGATGCGTTGCACAGAGATGGGCGCACGCCGCTGCATCTCTCGTGTCGCCAGAGTCTGGGGATCTCAAAGTTGCTCTTAGAGCATGGGGCTAATATCAACGCTGTTGCTCATGATGGCAGTCGTCCATTGCACGATGCTGTTAAGGAGGCTAATGTCCCGCTCATAGACGTGTTGGTCGCCAGGGGCGTCGCGGTGGATGTCAAAGACATAGAGGGCCGCACCCCACTAGACCTCGCTCTCGACGTCGCAGCCCCGGATACCAGAGTCGTCACGGCCCTCGTCGACGCCGGGGCTTCAGCGCCAGATAATGCGCTATGGGAGCTAGAAGTTGTGAAGAAAGGGGAAGTACGGATTACGAAACGGGAAAAGAGAGTGGAATACTGGCCACAGCAGCCACGAGATATCTTTGAAGTCTCCTGGATCCTACAGCACCATGCTACATCTAAAGGTCTACCCCGAAGCATCGTGCTCCGCATCCTAGATCTGGGAAGATACTGGCTCCGCTCGATCAACAACCGCGAAGACCACATCGCTCTCAACGACGCCACATCCCGGCGAGCACCACCCTACCTCACATCCGCACCCATAATCGGACGCTCCCTCTCCCCGATCCGCGAACTCGTCTTCGACATCACAAGCCACGACCAGGGCTTCAGTTCCTACCCAGAATGCTACGGGACCTACGACAACTCGTGGACATTCTTCGAGTACGGGATCGAGACGAGGGAAGGGGGGGAGCAGCTGTTCGATTACTCGGGCCTCGAGCGCTGTATCTGCGTGAATGTGCATGCGAAGCGGGCGGCGACGAGCCATCGGAAGGTGTTTAGGGGGTATAGGGATGGCGGAGGGGTTTTGGGGAGAGTCAGGGCGGGGGATCGGGTGCAGGTGTTTGCGCAGGCGAGGTTTCCGGGGTGGGTGAATTATGTGGAGAGGGTTGGTGTTACGGTGTTTACGACTTGTCTTTTGGATTGATGGCATGTTGCGTAGGAATTGACTTCTTAATTCTGTATACTGCGAAATCCAGGCCAAATATCCTAGCCAAGGGACGCCCATCCAGAACGGCGTCTGGTGAGGACGATACAGCGTAGATACTCAGATAAGCGATTCCATGTTACAGGATTCAAGCACAGGCCTAATCAGATCAGGAATTGAGCTTAGCCGCTCGTCCCTCATACACTCCGTAGACTATACACATACTATGACTAGGAATGGCGTTTTATAAGTTCCATGGCCGAAGTTTCCCCAGTCCCGTGTCCCGTATCGCCAGCCAGCCGTGTTTGGGAAATGATTGCGAAAAAGGGGCCTCCCCTCCTTCCCTCCCCGGATCTCAGGAGTAGATAGATTGCATGCCAATCGCGTCACCGCCCCCCTTACCAATCAACACAAGCACTTCCCTCAAAGCCAATACGCCCAAGCCAGCCAAGCACCACCCATCAAGCGTAAAAGCAAAATGCTTACGACGACTCTTGGGAACGGGCAGTAGCCAGTAGTCACTCCATGGCAGGGGCAGAAACATGTGGCACGGAGAGTGGCATCGGAGCGGGGTCTGGGCGAGTCGCCAAGACTTGGCGCGCAGAGGGACAAGAGACTCCGCCCCCTCCACTGCGCGGAATCCCGACCAAGGACGGCTGGGCGTGGCTCCGGAGTGTGGTCGAGTCTTGGCCACAGCGGGGATGGTGTACGGTGGCCGAAGAGGTAGCGGGAGATTGTAGTAATTGTTTGCAAGTGTGAGCAAGTTCTCGGACATTTTGGTGCGCACGAGGGATGAAAATGTCTTGGCGGGCGCAAAAACTGGGCACACGTGGTACGGCGACCATTAATACAAGGTGGCGAAATTGCCTCGTTCCCGTCGGGTAAGCAGGACATTCATTACTTGGTACACAACTTGGTACAGTACACAACTTGGCTTCTTGGCCCCGAGTCGGGCCAAGTGACTCCGCCCTTGGCCTTTGTGTGGAATGAGGAAGGTCTCAGGCGAGAGGGGCGGAGGGGCTTGGGAGCGGCGGATTGGCTGGGCAGAAGGAGGGGGTCTTGGCGCCGGATTCGGAATTCCGCTAGATTGGCTGGGCAGTGGGGACCCGACTCAATATTGGCATGGTTTGGCATGGGAGGAGGTCTTGGCATTAGATATGGAGGGAGGGATGGAGGGGAGGGGGGCCAAGGGATTGAGCCAACAGAAGTGTTCAAAAGTGAAGATGGAGGGCAAGATGAGGGCGAGATCAACCAAAAGCACTTATTAACTCGGGCATGGTAGGCATGGTAGGTACTTATAGTGTTTATAGTGCACACCAGGGCACGCCAGGGCACACCAGGCCGAAGATAATGACGAGACTGGCGGCATCTTGTGGTGGGCTTTTGCTTACTATTACGTTGGGTGTATGGGTGGTGGATGTGGATGTGTGTGTATCTCCTGGTCTCTATTGTGTTCCTATTTTCCCTATTTTAAAAATCTTCCCTATTTATGGCTTGTGATATCCCCCCCCCCTCTATTTTCCCCTCCTCATATCCATCCCAATACTCCCGTACAATCCCAATACTCTAGGACACAACTTCATGTCTCGAGTAAGGCACGGCACCACTATACAATACCACCTGCATACTACTTCCACACGCACCAGAGCCTATTTGTTTTGTCCAACGACACCAAGCCTTGTCCTCCTCTGCGTTCCCCATAAAATACCATAAATAGGTACTCGGTCCTCCCCGTTTCGTCTTCCAAGCATCTTGTCACCGTCATAAAACCCGCAAAAAAGGACGCCCTTCTCAAAAACCAAAAGAGACCCCAAACTCTTGTTCCACGCGGAAAGAAGACGTGTCTTATCTACCAAGCAACTCGCTTGTTTGCTTAATGGGTTGCTAAGACTCCAAAAAAACACCGAATTTCGACTTATCGTTCCCTCGAACTTCTCAGAACTCAAAACTTGACTCGATTGTTCGCCGCCGAGCATCGTTCTTGCCCCAAGTTTGTCGCCTAAATCCTTATTTTTCCGCGCGCCTCCGTGGATTAACGAATAGGCTCTCACCGCCCCAATCTCTCCACACTACTTGCTCTACTTAACCTTACTTTCTGCCACGCCAAGAATCCTCCGATCATCATGTCGTCCCAAGACCAACAGACGCAGACGCGCCCAGTAGGCATTACGCCTCCAACCGCGACCGCCTCCACCTCCACATCCTCTGATTCCGGCGCCCAGGTTACCCGTCCCACTGTCGCCAGCGACGACAACCTCGCTTGCCAATGGGACAAATGTACCGAGCGCTGCCAATCGCCCGAGGCCCTCTATGATCACATTTGCGAGCGCCATGTCGGTCGCAAGAGCACTAATAACTTGAACTTGACCTGCGGCTGGAACAATTGCCGCACAACCACCGTCAAGCGCGACCACATCACGTCTCACATTCGTGTCCATGTTCCGCTCAAGCCGCACAAGTGCGACTTCTGTGGCAAGAGCTTCAAGCGTCCTCAGGATTTGAAGAAGCATGTCAAGGTAAGCAGGCTGCTCACATGACCACCAAATTAGAACAAATACTAACATTCTCCAGACACATGCTGATGATTCCGTCCTTCTCCGTTCACCTGACCAGCACAATGGACAGGTTGGCTACCGTGCCCCAAACGGTAAACGTGAGTCCTCCCCCTAGGTCAATCCTAGGACACTCTTGTTCTTTTACGGTTTCTAACATACCCATAGCAGCCGGCGCCACAGGTTATTATGACCATTCCAACCCGCAAATGCACCAACCTAACGGAAACTACGGGCAGCCGCACCATAATGGCGGCCACAACGGATACTACCAACCCCAGCAGGCACAGAGCTACGGGCCAGTCTACTACCCAGTCAACCAGCACGCAGCTGACATGGGCCAACACGCATCCTATGACCCAAGAAAGCGCGGGTTTGACGCCTTGAATGACTTCTTCGGTGATGCGAAACGCCGCAACATCGACCCAACTTCGTACCCCCAGGTCGGCCAACGCCTGATGCACCTTCACGGCCTCCCCATCCAAGGCGGAGCCCTGATCGACTACATGCCCTCGCAGCCCCTGATGGCAGTAGGAGGAGGCGGTCACGGCCCAGGCGTCGCCTCCATGCCACAACCGCACTACTCTCTCCCCATGCCCAACCTAAAGACAAAGAGCGACCTCCTCAACATCGACAACTTCCTCGACCAAATGCAATCCACCGTCTACGAGAGCTCCAGCGCCGCCGCCGCCGCCGGCATCCACCAGCCCGGAGGCCACTACACGCACCAAGCCATGGGCTTCCGGCAATCGCAGTCCCCCCCCCAAACCTCGGCCCAAAACCTCAGCGTCCAAACCTCCGGCCCCTCCTCCCACATGACCGCAACACACTCCCCGCAATCCAGCGCCCCGGCCCTCACCCCACCATCAACAATGTCCTACACAACCGCCCACTCCCCTTCCTCCGTCCCCGGCCTCTCCCCCGGCGACTCCTCCCGCCACGCATCCACATCCAGCGTCACATACCCCACCCTCCCCGCCGTCTCCTCCGCCTACGCACCACACACCACCTCCCCCGTCTCCACTCTGGGGACAAACTTCGACTCCGACCCCCGCCGCCGCTACTCAGGCGGTATGCTACAAAAATCCGCCGTTGCGCCGCGCGTCTCCCCGCCCGCTCGCGACGAGTCCACCACCCCTGACGCGAAGCGCCCGTACGCGCGCGCAGAGTCGAATATCGATCCTGCGCTGGGTGGGGTGAGCAGTCCTAGCCCGAGCGGGACGGAGGAGGGCGATGCGCGGGATCGCGCGGAGGAGGTGTGGGTGGAGAATATTAGGGTGATTGAGGCGTTGAGGAAGTTGATTGCTGATAGGCTTGAACGCGGGGAGTATGAGGATGATAAGGCGGAGGGGGAGGATACGGAGATGGGAGAGGCGCAGGAGGGGGAGAAGGAGGTGAAGGCTGAGGAGAGCTTGTATCCGGTGTTGAGGGCGGCTATTGATGCTGCTGAGGCCTGAGAGGGTGTGTTGTGCTGTGTTTGTGTTGCTGTTTGAGCTTTTTGTTCGAATTATGAACGGGTTTTGGGAGCTGGCGTTTGGGAGAGTAATGGGTTTTGGCGAAGAGATGAGTTGTTGAGATAATTGTTGCAGCCGCTGCATTCATTTGTTGTCTAACAGTATGGATAGCTTAGAAATATCGCCTATCAATCAAGAATTGTTGTATGCACACTTTGTTCTATTACAATCTTAAGTGAAAACCTCCAGTGTGAATGTAATTTGATAAAGCTTTATTAATGTGTAATAAGTCCAATCAATATTGGGCGTTCTCGCCAGTCTACCTTCAGTAAACTACGTGCTCTTAACCCAAGTAATGCCCTGCCTTGCGTGAAATATAAATCATAAAAGGTATCTCTTATCGCAAAACTCCCCCTTCGGTTGCCCTCTCGCATCCTATAAAAGCATCCCCGTATGCACCCATCACACGCACGACCTAACGCCAGCTCGACCCCGTTCAATCGCATCCCCATCTCTTATACATCCATACCAATACAGCTCTGCAGCCAGCCCATCTACTTCTTCTGTCCCCTCGCCGACACCTCCCCTTTCTCCCCAATATGCAGCGCCACGCGACAATCAGGACAATACCACTTCGTCGTCCTCGGCGGCAGCGTCTCAATCGTCAAGCCCACGCACGGGAGATGAAACCACTCATACTGGCACTACACACCGTCAGCTTTCTCCCCCCCCACCACCACCACGGGCTCCACAACAACATACCTGATTATTCTCACACGCAATCATCTCCCCAAAACTCACCCCATTACAAACACAATACCTCGGCTCATTAGGATCAACCGGCACCCCATCCTCATCAACCTCCACATCCTCCAGCACCACCTCCCCCGCCCCCTCCTTAACCCCCTTCTTCCCCGCCTTCCTCCTCGGCGCCGCCGTCCTCTTCCCCACACTAATCGCCGCCGCCCCCGGCTCCCCCTTCGCCACCGGCCCCGGCGCAGGCCTCTTCGCCCTCCGACTCGGCGGCCGCGTCGGCACTTCCTGTGGGGCGGGGGTAGCGCGCGCCGTGCTCGCGCGTCTAGTGCGGCCAGGCTCTACACTCGCTGCTTTACCGCGCGATGGCGGGCGGCGGCCTGAGGAGATGGGGAGGTGGAGGTCGGGCAGGGCGTCGATGGAGGGGATGGGTGTTCGTGTTGCGGAGCGTCGGGCGCGGGTGGTGTCGGGGGTTGGGGCGAGGGCGGGGGAGTCGGTTGTTGAGGAGAGGGTTGATGGTTTTTTGGTGTCGGTGTTGCGGAGGATTTTCTTGTCTTTGACGGGGGGGAGG